>JZLH01S0051551.1:59015-70125 GCA_001188425.1 Eucidaris tribuloides | reverse complement strand
TCAGGGGGGTTTGCAGTGTTATTTATGAAATTTGGGGGGGGGGGGGTTACATTTTTTACCCCACCCCAAAGATTTTACCCTGACACTGCCCATGTGTTGTAAACACTGTACATAGAGAAACAATTTACGGGTAACACTCTATTAATTAAGTAGTATAAATGCTGTTATTGAAAGTGGTACACACACTTAAAATGAGGGTAATATCTTATAAGGCAAATACACATTAAGCTCTATAGGCCTGTATACTCTTAATACAGAGCTATAGGGCAATTTCGTGAAAATTTACTGCCTGGGTGAAACATCCTCCGATCTTACTGATACTTTTGGATAATAATAGTCTATACCCAAGGAAATTTCCCTGAGAGTTCCAAGTCGATCAGAGAAAAAAAACATTTTTCGTCCCACCCTAATGTACAATATACAAACATAAATAACAAACAAACAAGATATGAAATGATGCTACATGTGGGTCAGGGGTGGCAAAAGCAATTTCAATCACTGTTGCGCTGGAGCATGCCACCCCACACATGAAGCATCAAAAAATAACACAAATTTGACCTTTGTTTACACAAAAATCAACAATGATCTCTTTCATTTTGGCCGTGTTCAATTTCAAGAAATTATCTTGACATGATACTTGTAATACATGTAATCTGCAATCTGTAGACCTAATTCGACCAAAGTCTTAATTGAAGTTTTTCTTCACATTAATGTGTACAGACTAGAAACATTGTGTGAGCAATTAGTCATCCAGATTTTGACTTTCCTACGAAAATCGTTGGGTCACATGACTTACGTGGACAGTTGGAATAGTCCGCATCAACAGCAGCAATATCAGATAAGAGGCAACAACCAAACTCAGAGTTATCACAGCTCCTGACAGCAGCTAAATTGGAGATATTGACAAGTATGGAGATAAAGTGAGATATGATGACATAAATGGTACCCTGGGGTACCAAATATAAATCCACCACTTTGTTGAATTATTTATTTTATAGCACTGTGCCCTGGGTTACAGAACTGAGTAAAAGTTGTGTTTGGAGTGTGCTTTGCAATGTTCCAAAACTCTTCATGTGCAAAATGTATTCTTACCTGATGTCATATAACACTAAAGAGCATTCAAATAACAACTTCAGCCTCATTTCTACCCCCACCTTTTGTCCGTTTTTGTCTTTCTACTGTGCACTTGAGAGGCCTCAGCAACCATTACTGAAGAAAATAGTTTCTATGGACACAAAATGGCATTACACAATGCGGTACACAGGGGTAAACCGGTACACTGGGATAGCATGTGGTGCATCATATGGAAACGTGATTCCTGCCATGGCCAACTGAAAACAAGATTCTAAATCTTGTAACTTTGGATATGTGTAAGTGTAAAAGTATTTTGTTTGTAATTTGTGAGGATGCTCAGTCAAGAAAATGCGGTTGGGAAAGAGCGACCAATTAACCTGATAACTATCGGCACCGGATGTGCCCTGTGTTAACTCTATGGGATATTAAGAATCTCGGATGCAATGGATTAAGTGATGTTTAGAATGTTGAGTTAACACCCCTGTGACAGGCAGGCACTGACTGAAAGACTTTGGGGGATAAAGGGCTTAATACGAAATCTAATCTAGATAATGACAGTGCAATTTCTACAAGAACAGTAAGATAATTCAAACTACGTGTATGTGCACGCCTCATTGATTTTCAAAAGTGACCAAAAAGGCCTAAAACCCTACAATTGACATGGCTAATTCAACATAAATTATCATACTAAACTTTAAGTGACTACAATTTTTATTTTTTTTGCTTGTTGTATTTGTCAAATTTAGTTACAACATAATATCTACAAATACCAGGACCAAATTTTACACAGTAATCTGGTAATGTACTGGGCGAACAGTACCAATCATATTAAACTACCTCAACATAAAATAGTGATAATAATTTTTTTATTAAAGGGCTGCACTAGTTTCCCTTTTTCAACTACATTTCCAAATTGAGAAATGATTGATGCTCGATTCAGACAGTTCAGAAGTTTTTTTTGGCGGGGGGGGGGGGGAAGGGTGGGGGTTGACAAAAAGTACAGAGTTTTACAAGAAAAAATAGGAAAATCAGGATCTTCACAAAAAAGTAGGAAAAGTAGCACCAGTTGAAACCCTTTTCTTACCTCGTACTGAAGCTTGAGGGGTAGCTGTGGGACATGGTTCTGAAATTCAACAAGAAAGAGAAGCACATGGATCATTGTAGTCATACTGAAATTAAGGAATTAATTATGTATTACTAACATCATTTTGTGATTTTCATCTTTACATGGGTGAAAATATCTTTACAATAAACCCAAATAATAATAATGACGAAATACATGTAGATTTTAATAAAGTTTGTTTCATTGTGGGATTTCTTCTCCAACCTCATATTTCATGACATTATTCATTTTAATGCTGCAAGTTTCTACTAATGGTTTAAATTAGACATTTTCAATTATCTTGCATAGTTTTACTGCTGGTAAGGATACATCTTTACTACAGACATGAAAAGAAAAATTAAATAATTATGCTCAGATCATACTTCCAATGAAATAGCTACTTTGTTTTCATGACTACAAAAGTGAATAACAAATCTTCAGTTTAATATTTTGTCATTATTGACACAGGGACATTGACACAGCCTTCGAGATTCCCAAAGCATGATCTAGTTTCAGGAAACTTTGAGTTAATCAGAGCAGTACCTGGGTTTTGTACAACCGTTGTTGGATCTATGCAGACAGCCCCGATATGTCCGTTGATGGTTTCCCAGATGTCGGCTGAGAGTTGACGCGTTCTACCCAGAATCCATAGCCCCTCGGCCCGTGGGTCACATGACCCATCTCCCATCACCCTGCGGCAGGTGAACGTGATGGCGTAGTTGTCGTAATCTGTGTCCAGAACCCAGTGATTGACTGGAGAGAGAGAACGATGGAGAAAATTAGTCTTTCGACACTGTCCTCTTGATTGTGTATCTGATTTGACAACACTTTTAAAAGGTTCAGAGATTTGCAGAGAATATACTTGGTGTAATGTTTGATGATATGCTTACTCTTGAAAAATTTGTCACTCAAAAATGTCGTTTTGCATCTTTTGCACTCCATAAAATAGGGAAGATCCGTTCATTCATTGACATCCGCACAACGGAACGTTTAGTCCATGCTTTTGTGATGTGCCATATAGATTTCTGCAAAAGTCTTATTGGGTTACCAGCTCGTCATGTTCAAAGATTGTAAGTTATTCAGAACTCCGCAACTCGACTAGTGTCTCGCACAAAAAAACATGACTCCATATCACCTATTTTGCAAAACTTGCAATGGTTACCTGTCCGCTCTCGAATAATGTTTAAGATATTGTTATTAGCTTATGAATGCTTTCACGACCTGGCTCTGTCATATCTGAATGAACTTCTCACTGTGTACAAACCAGACAGAAATCTCCGATCTAGCAAGAAAAATTTATTCATTATTCCGACAGTTCTAACCAAAACATATGGTGAACGTAGCTTTGCTCATGCTGCTCCAATTGTATGGAACAACCTCCCAGATTCTCTTAGGGGTATTAATACAATAAATCATTTTAAGACTGCTTTGAAAACATACCTGTTTAAAATCGCCTGATATATCTTGAACTGTATACAGTACCTCTCTCATCCCTTTTTTCTATTTTAGTATAGCGCATAGAGACATGCCCAGTAATGTGTTATGCGCTTTATAAGCATGGTTTATCATTATTATTATTATACTGGCATTGAGTCTTTTCATTATAAAGCATAGTGAACTGCTCCTTCACAGTGAATATGGTTAGACTAATTACAAGTTTTGGAACAGTGTAAAAGACTGTCAATTTAGCTAAAGCAGTACATGGAAGAATGGTATGGAAATTGTTTGCATTCCTCGTGTTACATGAGTGAGCATTTCATTGACAATAACATATTTTGTAGTGGCAGTAGGTACTAGGATATTACGAAAAGAACACATGAAAGTTTCAATTTGTAATTTGAGGTCTAGCTACTGTGCCAGTAAACCGGTATAGCTTTTCTTTGTGTGATTGTCATACATTTGACACAAGTTGGAGTTGTTTGGGCCAACAGGTGGATTCACCCCCTTCCCCACACCTCCATCCCCCCCTCCCCCCCTGTACACTCACCAACATCAGGAATGTCGTACTGGTTTGGTATCAATGGGAAAGAGACAACAAATTTTGCGGGGTTATCGGTATTCAACCATCCAAATCCTGGCATGTTTTTATTGTAGCAAATTCCATTCCTGTAAATGTAAGACAATACAATATAATAAAGCAAACAGATTTATACTTAATACTTTAAAAACTTGCACCTATACATCCAATTGTTTTCTTCTACTGTACTTGATAAACCATACTTCAATGGGCTTTAAGGTACATGACATGATTAGAGTAGCCCTCAACTTAGAGTAAAAATGTTCTAGAATCAAGTAAACTGCAAGGATTCTACTGTGAAAATTTAGTAGTCAAAAGTTCACCCATTTTGAATTAAATAGCTTCAGAATGTCTCTGACAAATTTGTTGTGTAGCTTTCTATGGGATTAATTTCTTTTAGGGCACAAGAGAATTAAGTGCTGGTATGTTCATACTTGATTCTCCTGAAATTAGTAACTTCAAGACAAATCCTTCCAGCCAAGAGATACTCTCCAGCTAGGGTATAGACTGGTATATCTTTCAACCAGTTTGTTTTTTTAAAGAGGCATTTTTTTTTTCATTTCTCCCAATCATGTCCCTTTAACACCCACATGTCATATTTGCTATCGGCAGTCATATCAGCTTCAGCTTTCATTCCAGACATTAAACCCAAGAAATGAAAATAAAGCAACATTTCTTTTGACTTAAACAAACCCAGGTTTCCACCTTGATTTTTTTTTCTGGATCTGCCCCTGACAATGACACACCAAAAGCAATCGCTATAACACAGGTAAGCTGAAAATTCAGAAAAAAGGAGAAAGGGCCCTCTGAAATAAGCCTGATTTGCTGCAATGTTACATGAATTTTGCGACAAGCAATATGTGCCAAGAATCATTAATGCAGCGTCCCCTTGAGATCTCTGCCGTTACATGTGTAAAATCGGCAAGCATGTCGCCCACGACGTAATCTGTGAAAACTTGACTTTTCGTTGATTTTGCATTATTCATGTATACAATCAAAGTAACTTCTTGTTCCAAATCACTAAATAAAGCTCCAAATATGCTAATTTTTGGTCTACAGGTTCTTTGTAGTATTTTTAGCAAATGTACTTCACAAAAATTATGATATCAAAATTAATTTCCTATGTACTTTATTGTTTTATAAACTTCTTACGTATTTCTTTGTTTTTGTTTTTTTGAGGAAATTTGTCGGTGACACTATATTGCAATCATAAACAGCATAAAATTATCAATATGAAACAGAAATAGCAAAAATGTTCAATACATTTAAATACATTTATGATTTTTGGCTGAAAACACAATTTGTATAGAAAATGCATATGAAATCATGTTTTTTTTTAGCAATTTGTGGTCCGACATACATGCAGAAAAAATTGTGCATATCTTCAGAACCTGGGTATCACAAATTTAGTCTTAAATGACGTGGGATATTTGAAGGGAAAAAGTAATGAAAGATCCTGGCAAGAGCTTTTTGTGTTACAGCAGACATATTGTGTGAAATGTCAAAAAGGGGGGGGGGGAGGGGCGGCCTAGTTAGGGTTAAAATCTAAGTGTACTGGACTGAAACTTACAAGCGGAGATTCTTCATGACGATACCCATGTTGGCTGTGCTCTCAGCAGGTGCACCTCCAAACGTTATCATTTCCATGTCAGGAAGCAACATATAATATTCGTTGTCGGTGTGACCTAACTCGTACCAGTCGCCGAGAAACTGCAGAAGGAAATACACATCAAAAGTTGATTTATATCATTGTCATCTTCATCGTCATCATGATCATCTTCATCAAAATCATGATGATGATCATCATCATCACCATTATTATCAATAACATCATCATCATCGACATCATCAATATCATCATCATCATCATCATCACCACCAGCAAAATAATGATCATCATCATGATCACACCATCATGATAATTATGATCATCGTTATCATCTCCATAAGCGAGTCTCGCAGGAAAACTGTAATAGTCATAATTATGATCTTTAACCCTTGGGCTCGGCATTTCTGGGACATTGATTTCATTCAGTGAGACTTTACTGAATTCATCTAAGATATTGAGACATTTAAATTCCCTTTACCTGAATTACATTACACAGACAATTACAGATTAAAGGTTGACATTTATATTGACATAGAACTCATCAAATATAAATGGATATACCATAATTTATACTTCATTACAGAAACAGGATATCTTATACGAGAACGCCATCGCTGGGTGGCAAATGTCACATAATGTCCCCACAGTGTTAATGACCTTTGACCTTAGCATGTGACCTTGAACAGAAGCATAACATGAAGATCCCCCAAATTAGGGATGCCAATCAATGCTATTCCAAAAGTCTGAAAAAGTCTGAAAAAGTCTGAAAAAGTCTGAAAAAGTCTGAAAAAGTCTGAAAAACCCTGATTTTTCAAATTTGTCTATTCTTTTGTACATAGAAAGATTGACAAAAAAGTCTGAATTCAGATTAAAGTCTGAAAAGTGGCATCCCTGCCAAATGCATGTCTGCCCCAAATTTGGTCTCAATTAAAGTTTAAATAAATATTTGTCACAAGATAGTCATACCAAGAAGTATTCTGTGAGCCTGTAACACTTGAAAACTTGATGTTTTAACAGCATGTTTGCAATCAAATCTAACAAACTCTATTTTGATTAAAACAACAATCTACATTCTACTCACCTTTTCAATGACAAAATTTTCTTTCACCATGAAATCAGCAATAGCACAAGAACTTTCACCTGCAAACAGAACATTATTACAGAATGTGAGCTATGCATTCAAGAAAATTATCATCTCTTGTATTTTAAAACTCCTACACTTTAAATATAATTTTGTTCATGTTAGCTGTACAACTTGTGGAATACTAGGCACTAATTTTACTGTACACTAAATGCAATTGGTCTTTAAAATTTCTATTTGACATTATTCCTACATATGTGTGTGTGAATCTTTTTATAGATGTGAAATGAATCTTTATAAGAATGTAACCTTCTGAACTGATGGACACAAATTCACCCACATAATTTCAGTGGACACTTACAGTGAGTAGTGGAGTGCCAAAATTGTACGCCTTCTTTTTAAAAAAATTCAAAAAAGACTTAGCTCAATCAACTAGCATCAGGATTACCAAGAATGAAAATAACATTTATATATATAAAACATCACCGCAAATGCTTAACCCTAACCCTAGCTGGGGGGGGGGGGGGGGGCGGGAGGCCCCCCCCCTTGACTTTCCGCAATATGTCGGCAACGCGAAAAGCTCTCACCACGATGTTTCATGACTTTTTTCCTCCGAGTCTCCCGCATCTTTTAAGACCAAATTTGTGATGCCTGGGTACACGGTTCCGAAGATACGCATAATTTTGTACATGCATGTCGCACCAAAAAATGCTCAAAAAAGTGATTTTGTGTACAATTTCAATACAAATTGTGTTTTCAGCCGAAATTCATAAATGTATGATTATTTTTACTTTTATTGGTTGAAATTAATTAATTTTATGCTCTTTATGTTCACATAAGTGTCACCGACAAATTTCAACGAAAAAACAATGAAAAACAAAAGGTCGAAAAAACAAGGAAATACATAAGAAATTGCAAAAACAATAAAATACTTACGAAATTGACCTTATATCAAAATCTTTTTTGAAGTACATTAGCTAAGAACACCACAAAGGGTTTCTACACCAAAAATTAGCACATTTTGAGCTTGATTTAGTGAGTTAGAGCAAAAAGTATGATTTCACATTAATTATGCATAAAATAGCTTAATTAAATAAAAACAATTTTCATGAAGAAAATGACTATGCAATTTTCTGCGTGCCAATTTTCATCGCAATCGCGCATTCGACGACCAAGATCTCAAGGGGGCCGGCGAGGGCCCCCCCCCCAAAAAAAATACCCCAGCCTAGTTAGGGTTAAGTCTCAGTAAGTTTTGACAGAAAGTTGATTGTTCTACAATTCTACAATTATATATTAGTGTATCTTTCATAGATATTACACAAGATATTAAAATGTTATGTCTGATGTACAAATATTACTCACTAGTACTATTTTGCTCCTGCGTAGACCATTCATGATCTACAAATTCATATGCAATACACCCTTTTCTAGCCAGGACAATTTTCTACATAAAGCAAGAAAATTATGCAGAAAGTACTGAATTTTTTTTTACAAAAGACAAACATGCATTTAGTGCATGTATTAAACACCCCCATCTATCAGGAAAGTTTCTAGCTCAGCAACCAAGGAGTTAATAGGTCACTAACACCCTGTATTTATTAGACTATCCATTCATGATGTATCTATTTTATACATAATAGCTCTACATACCTAATTCAGAAGGTAGTCGCGGTATTCCAAGTTCAGTGTCACATTCTGAAAAAAAAAATGTACATAAAACATTAAACTATTAACGTGTTTACTAATAAACTGCCATTTGCTACAAATGGAGGGCATTTGAAGGTGCAGTTATAGCCAGATGAGTTGTTATAATTGTGTCCCTAAGAAGAAATACCTTCTAATCACTGTCTTTAGTTTTTCTTTTTTATCAATTAATGAAAACTCTCTTGGACCCCGAGATTTTCAACTATATTTTACATTATGACATCCAAAGGGTTAATAAGGGGTTAAGGTTATCAGAATTACACCTCATTAGAAAGAGCAGACTCTACTCTTTTAGATGAGGTATAACTCCTATAACCTTAACACCTTATTAACCCTTTGGATGCTATAATGTAAAATATAATTGAAAATCTTGGGGGTCCCCCCCCCTCGAGATTTTTCATTAATTAATAAAAAAAAACTAAAGACATTCAGAATCTGTTATTAGTGTGATATGACTTTTGGGCATAAAGCTTTCAAATTAAAAAAAAAATCCCCAAAACTAAACTTGGGCTTCAACAAAAAGGCTTTGATTTAATTCCTTACTCTCAAGGCTCTCTTTGTTAAAGGTAAATGACATGATTGGGGGTAGTCCTCAACTTGGAATGAAACTATTCTAGAACCAAGTAACTGTGATAGGATTCTACTGTGAAAATTTGGTAGTCAAAAGTTGACTTGTTCTAGAATAACTTCCATCAGTATGCCTTGTGACAGACAAATCTGTTGTGTAGCAGTCTAAGGCATCTATTTCTATCAGGACTCGAGAGAAACAAAATCTTAGTATGTTCATGCTTGATTTTGCTTAAGGAAACAAATTCTAGAGAAATCCTTCCAGCCAGGAGATACACTTCAAACTGGCATATCCATTGTATATCTTTCAACTAGTTTGGTTCCAAAGGCATTTTTTATTTCTCCCAATCATGTCACTGACCTTTTATACGTTTATTTTTCTCATTGATAATCCCATAAGTGATAATGCAAAACAACAAAGATGTGTTATCCTGTACGTAGTTATGGTATGCCACATTCAAGCATATACCCAAGATATGCCATAACTTTTTTTTTATAGAAAATGATTTTAGTGATATCATTAAATCTTGATTGTAATACAGTCATTTCACACCTGATCTTGATTTTACATTTATATTTACTGATAAAAAGTTTATAATAATAGAAATATAATCTTTCAACAAATATTAAATTTAGTTCTACTTAAAAGAATGTGGTTAAATTACTTTATTAAAAGTCTACCTATCCGTGTCAGAAATGGGCTATATCTGAAAATTGTCAATGTCACTTTTCAGTATCTTTGACGTACAGCAAAAGACGTGGATGTGTACCTGGTGGTACAGTAAAGTACAAATCACCAAGTGAACTGCGAGATTTTGAGGATTTTGTGAAGGTAAAAAGGGGAAGGGCAACTGACATCTCCCTTGGAAGTGATAGATTACTGGACTTGAAAATTGGTAAATACATTAACCCTTTGAGAACGACAGGATTGTACAGGACCCAGAAAATATGAAAAATCTGTAGATTCATTTTAACACTAATAGTACTGCCTACAAATGCCTCTCTCCATTATGTACACATTTTGACCAGTACAAATCATGAAAATATGAATAATTTGTGTAGATGTTTTGACAAGAAAATTTAAATCTATGGATTTATATTGTCTTCATTCTCAACATCACATCATCTCTTATTGAACAACAATGCCATAGAGCAGTGATCCCAAGGGGTTGATACAGTGTTTTTAACAAAAATGTGTAAAATACCTACTTTTGAGTGTATTTCTCAATAGTGTTGGCTCCACACACAGATCAGGCATGAGAGATATCATGTGTGTCAGTGCTGTTTGGGAGAGGACAGGTTGACGAGACATGAACCAGACATGTGCCCTGCCTTCCAGGCAGGTACCATCCTCGTGTTGTCTGTCACAGCTGTAAACCAAGGCGTGGTCAGTGTAGTCGGTGTCAATCACCCAGTAGTCACCTAGATGAAAGATTGATGAAGTTAAAGAATGAGGTGGTGTAGGGAGAGGAGGAGGGAGTAGAGGAGGAGGAGATAAGGAGGAGGAGAGGCAAAGAGGATGAGAGGTGGAGACGGAATGAAGGAGGAGGAGAGGAGAGGAGGAGGAAAAGGAAGAGGAGGAGGAGAGGAGGGGAAGGACGAGGAGGATGAAAAAGACAGGAGGAGGAAGAGGAGGAGGAGGAAGAGGAGGAGGAGAAGGGAAAGATGAGAGGAGGAAGAGGAGGAGGAGGAGAAAAAAAGAAAAAGATGAGAGAAGGATGAGGAGGACAAAGAGGAGGAAGAGAAAGAGGAGGGGAAGGACGAGGAGGAGAAAAAAGACAGGAGGAGGAAGAGGAGAAGGAGGAAGAGTAGACACAGGAGGAGAGGAGGAGGGGTTGAGGAGTGGAGGAGGAGGAGGAGTAGAGGAGTGGAGGAGGAGGAGGAGTAGAGGAGTGGAGGAGGAGGAGGAGTAGAGGAGTGGAGGAGGAGGAGGAGTAGAGGAGTGGAGGAGGAGGA
>JZLH01S0051551.1:30777-41241 GCA_001188425.1 Eucidaris tribuloides | reverse complement strand
GGTTCTGACTTATTACTTTGATACCCTGTGTGTTGTTGTTGGTAAGATAAAATCTGTGTCGACATATCGTCTTTCAGTCAAATAATATCTTGACAAGCTTTTCGACAGAAGGCCTGTTGACGACGCCACTATCATTTTGTATCTCATACAGCCCATCTGGGAACAAATACCAAAAGAAATAAAACACCTATCTATCACTGCAGCACGTATATTTTTTGAATTATTACAGATTTCATGATTTTGAGCCCGGGTAACATTTTTCGCGGAATTGCCCATATGATACATGACAAAGAGCAATTGTGAGTAATAAGTATACTTTAAAACCAGAAAATTTTGCGAGCATTTAACTTTCATGAATTTTGTGAGGAGTCGAGATTCGCAACAGTAAAATGCATGCAAAAGCTTGTGTCTACCCATCTTTTGGAATGCCAATACCAATACAAAATCATGTACTGTACAAGTCAAATGACTCAAGATTATAAGGCATTATATCCCTCCTTGTAAGTGTCTTGAAATCTGGTTGGTCAAAAGTATGCCACATGATCATAAATCAACACACTATTCTGTGAGTCTGGGAGACAGTAGTTCTGAAAGTACTATAGGACTTTCGGAAAGTACTATAGTACTTTCATATGAGTGCTATAGTACATTAATCTGTCAACAATAGAGGGCATCAGACAGGGGGTTTGCGATGTGACCTTAAATTCAAAAGCCAGATAAATCATGTGTAAAACGCATGTACCATATGCTATTTTTTTCTATGCACGTGAAAGACATTATAGCATGCTACACCCATATGGAAGTCTGGCAAAGTTTAAGATAAACACTGGATTAAGTTCGTCGAGATTGAGTTAGGATTATAGTTAAAATAAGAATGAGGATTAAATTAGTGTCTTATAGGTTTATGAAATTGGTACTCAATTAATGTTTATTGGAATTGTATCCCTATCCGTACCGCAAATAAAAATATCGCGCACCTGTATGCCGTGCAGCCTCTGTACTCTACACAGTATAGAGTTCAGTGCGTGTAACACACACATGTACTCGTAGGGGTACCGTAATTTCCTTTGCCTTTTTTTTTCTCTCTGTGCATTTCCCAGTTAATTCGATGACAGATATAAAACAATATGTCCTGTCCTGAAAGTTTCTGTTTGAAACTATGACGCCCTTGGTTACGTTGACTGTTAACTATTTTCCCTCGGGGATGTGCCCCTCGGGAAAAATAGTACAGTCCACGTAACCTTGGGCTCATCATAGTTTCAACCAGAGACTCTTGTATCAGTACATATTTGTATAATAGTGCGTGGTCACTTTCGACGGTCACAATGCACTTCTTGCATTTAGTAAAAAGGTGCTTCAGAGGCATTAAAACACCAAAACACTTCTTCCTAGCAATTTCGCTATATTCTATTGTTTTCATGGTCTGTGATTCGCGGAAGATTCATGCACGCGAAATGGCTGTCAGCTCCTTTTTGCCAAAGTTTCACATCCCGAAGATACAGTGTTTTACAGTACTTATGACAGGTACAAAAAAATACAAACTCATCATAGGGCATACCTGCTTTGCGTGGCATTCCGATAGGTTTCAACAGGAGCTTGGCGGGTGTCTCAGATCCTTCCGGTAAAAAGGCTTTGGCTTGAAAATGCCAGGCAGAGGAACACTGGTTAGCTCTGTAAATTGAAAAGACAGTATGATATCTTATTTCAAACTTGGTGAATCCACATCAGTGGGATTTCATATGCAAGTAAAGTGCATGTATAACTATGAATTCATATACACTGTTATCCTTTCTTCACTCTTAACTCCCAAATTTCAATGCAAGCCGACCTACGTTGACTTGCCTCTGTCAACTTGAGTAGACATAGAGTGTTGCAAGTGACATTGGTATACTGCCCAGTGGTATATCAACATACATTGGGTGATTTCAAGTTCGGTGTTGAAATCTGGTGTTGGTGTCGTAAGATCAGTAACACCGGCTATAACACCGTACTTGAAGTCAGGCCTGGTGTCAGGGTTGACCTTGAAAATTATGACATACTTCCGGAAGTTGGTGTTGACGCTGGTGTTGAATATCGTCTGCTGAGCCGACAACCGTGGTTGGTGTTTGTTATTTACGTGTAATTTTCCCATTCATCAACACTAAACCCTAGGGTTTAGGAAATTTGTGACTTCAAGTTCGGTGTTGGTGTTGGTATTTTTATTGGCAAAGCTAACATGCGTGTGTGTGTGTAGGCTATGGAGAAGCTTCACCGTGCGACGAAACCGCTGAAAGTACCTTTTCCCCTTAAAAATTTACATAATTCGCCAAATTGATATAAAACTTCCACATAGGAATATAGAAAAGTAACTTGCCTTTCAGATTCATACAAGTTTTTTAGCTGGCAGATTTGATTTGGTGTCATTTATGTAACATTTGTCCAAAAATTTCAGCCATCGGCTAAACTTTCAGCTAATGCCATGAGCTTGGTGTTAGAGCTCGGTTTAGCAGACGATTTTGTTTCCTCAACACCAACACTAACACAAACACCAAACTTGAAATCACCCATTGTAATAAGGTGCTTGTATCACTGGCTGAGAATGAGGAGGGCATTAGCTCTAAACCCTTGGGAAGGAAAAGGGAATTAATGCCACAGAGTCTGTACGGTGTTAATGACCTTTTCCATCATCATTGGTAGATGTGAACACACCTTATCATTGGTTGAAAATGAGAAGAGTGTTAATTCCAAATCCTCAACAAGGAAAAGGGCATTGATGCCATAGAGTTTGTACAGGGTTAACGACCTTCTCCATCATCATTGGTAGATGTGAACACACCTTATCATCATTTCAGAATGAGAAGAGAGTGAACTGTAAACCTGTGAGAAGGAAAAGGGGAATGAAAACCAGACATCTTACTGAATTCAGAGAGTACAGAACAATACAAGATGGAAAATAGTGAAAGTATGAACAAATTTGGTTGAACGGTTCAAGAGTTATGATCGTTCAAAGTTTATTTAATCCTTGTTATGGAGGATCCTTAAATTGGCAACTCTACACACTTTTCAGATGAAAGTGTGGAGAACTTCCCATTGGATTTGTACACAAATTTTCAATAATTTGGAGTTTTCTGAAGTGTCAGTTGAGAAAATATCTAAATTCTTTCAGAAAAACATGTAGAATCATTTTTGCTAGGACATACTTGCACAACAAGCAAGAGCAAATCAGATATTTGATAAAAAGTGAGAATAAGTGACAATTTGTGTACAAAACCAATAGAGAGTTCTCCACACTTTCATCCAAAAAGCTGGTAGAGTTGCCAATTTAACAATCCTCCATAACAAGGATCAAATAAACTTTGAACAAACATAACTCTTGAACTGTTTAACCAAATTTGTTCAAACTTTCACTAATTTCCTTCTTGCATTGTTCTGTAATCTCTGAATGCAGGAATGTGTCTGGGTTTCATTCCACTTTAATGCCATAGAGTTTGTACAGTGATATCAACCATCTCCTACTCAAAGGTTAAGAGTTAATCTTCTAATTTTCAACAGATGATCTGCTACTCTTTCATCAAAATGTATAGCATGTTCTATTTTTCATGAAAATGAATGGCTTTTCAAACTTAGAAATAGTCCTATTTTTCTGTTTTCTGTATTAAACAGCATGACAGATTTGTTTTGGAGGAGGAGGGGGAGGGGGAAGGGGAGGGGGAGGGGAGGGCGAAGGGGGAGGGGGAGGGGAGGGGGAAGGGGGGGGAACAAGCCAACCAGTTAAATTTGAACTTGTCATCTGCATTGGTCATTCATTGTGTGGCAAAGATATGTGATGAAAAGCACAGGAAAAACATATGTTTGGCTCCACAAATGCTAAAGAAAAGCTCATTACTGATGAACTTCAAACAAGTGAAAGACAGGAACAACGTTTTCAGGGATGTTAATTGGCAGCAAAAAAAAAAAAATCAGAAAAGTATTGATTGCGGCTTGTGTACATGTGCATGCCCACTATACAGGGTCGCCCAGAAAGCATGCTACACCTGCGATCGCTAAGTTCTTCAATATCATCTACAATATGTCGTTGGTTTTTATTTCAGTGATTAGAGCATTTTTTTTCAACAATATGATACCATGATCATTGATTTTGAGTCATTCGTTTTGGTCCTGCAGCCATATTTCCGAGGCAATGTCATTTCCCAAATTTGCCAATTTTTCTTCAGCGGCGGTCATCCGAACACCAAGATATTCTCACGTCTCAGTGTGCCATACCAGACAAACTGCGATGACAATGAAGATGCAGCTCACATGATCTCCCTTATCAAAGCGAGGGCATTCCTGCCCTTTGTTTTGGCAGAGCTTATTCAATGGCACACCGTAACGTGAGAATATTTCCGTGCTCTGATGATCGCTTGAGGTAAAAAATAGCAAATTTAAAAATTACATTACCTCAGAAAAATAGCCCTAAGATCCAAACGCCTCAATCAAAGTTAATGATCATGGTATCATTTTGTCGTAAAAAGAATGCTCTAACCCATGGAATAATCACCAATGACATATTTTTAATGACTTTGAAGAAATTAATGATTGCATGTGTAGCATTCTTTTGGGCCACGCTGTATGATAATGCCTTCAACACATGATATGTCACAGAAAAAAATCAGGAAACTCTTTAAAAAAATCAGGAATTCCTGAAAATCTGGAAAACTTACATCCCTGCGTTTTCAATATTTTATGTGAGGGGTTTCAAGTCTGCACTCCTTGCACTTTAGTGTGACCCACTTTGAATCATTACATTTTGAATGAACACCTTTTTTCCCATTCACTTTTCTTTGGTGTTATCTGTAATTAATTTTCTGCTTAATGTATTTCATGCTACTTTAACATTTGACATTCGCTGTAAATAAATTTATTCAAGTATGTTATGTTTTTCTGTAAATACATACAAATGTACATGTACCTGTTGTGTATACATGTTATTTTGTTTAATTACATGTAGTTCGGAAGGGCAATATTGGAAGGGACCCCCCCCCCCAAAAAAAAACGGGAAAGTGTTTTGTTGTCCATACTTAACTTTACCTTACTCAAACTCATTCAGTGAGAGACAATTTTGGTACTTTAATTGATAATTATAATGATACAATTGATAATTTATTACATTAATTCAATATCTATCTGATCTATTTTTGTATTCATTTATAATCATTTACCTACTTATAATTATTATAATCATCATCATCATCAATATTATTATCATCATTATTTTAATTTATTAATTTATTTCATTTTTATTTTATTTATTTATTTTTTTGGGGGGGGGGCGGGGGAAGGGGGTAAAATCAAGAAATGTCCCATTAGTGGTAATAAACTGAACGTCACTTTAAACTTGATTGAGCAGTTGGTTAATGGGTGGGGGGGTTGGAGGAGAGGGTGGGGGTAATCATGTGATGGGCATGTAAGTGTATGCAGACAGTAAGCTCACATCTAAGTTTAATACCCATGTAAATTAAAAAGAAAGTTTGGAAAGTTAAAAAAAATATCATCACTCCCTCTTCATATCTTGTTTTGTTTATGGTCATATCAACATCTCTATAGAGCTCACTAATTCAGCCATTCCATGTAAGGGTCAACATCAAACTCAAAAATTGAAGTGAAGCAAGTGATATTTTTGTCAGTTAGGATTCAAAAGAGGAATATTGAAACCATCTAAATCTCAAAGTTTTTTGAAAATAAAGCATTTCAATTAAAGTTACAGCCTCCTGAACATGGATGAACTTTCTGGTAAAAAAGAAGGGTTTTGGGTATAAATCACAAACTAAGAAAATAAATGAAGCTGATTCATAACATGTTGCTTTTTCTGCATTCATTAGGTAGCTATTCCAGTAAGTTTGAAAAAACATTAATAATTTTTCCAAATGCTTTTTGTATTTTCTCAGTATTTCATCATGAAAACACCCACGAAATATGTCACGCGAGTCACAAAATAAGGGGATTTTTTTTTAAGATTACTAAAAAAATAGAAAGAGTTTCAGCTGGTGTTTGACATGTAAGTGAAGAAATGGTGGTAGTGTATCAAGAAAAGTATAAACATTTTCATTTGGCCTGCATACCTGGAAGAAAAAAACAATCTCATGAGCGTAATGTGAGTCACGTATGCAGTATGTAGTATGAGAAGTCACAAACCAGAGTATAAATCAAAAACTGAGAAAAAAGTGAAGTTGATTATTTTATCTGATTACATTAGGTAAGCTTTTCCAGTCACTTTGATAAAACATTGATAATTTTTTTTCAAATGCTTGTCATATTTTCCCAGAACACATATTTCATTATGAAAACACTCATGAAATATGTCACGTGAGTCACAGAGTGGATAATTTTTTAAATAGTCCTAAAAAACTGGAATTTTCACTCTCTTTCAAAAGGTATTCACAATTACATCATATTCATTCATATAACATTATAATTTAAGTCTTTTAAACGCTAATGACAGCTACAACAAGTGACTGTGTCATGCGAGTCACGCATTTGTGTCACGCGAGTAACATTTTCTTTGGGCCATTTCTCACAACAATGGAAATTTGGCACAATGTTACTTACGCATGAACTGAGCTGGCCTAGGTATCTCAGCAACACTAACTTAAATCGCACTTGTAGTTTAACAGGAAAATCAATTTGAATGAAGTACTGTCACAATTCCTCTTTTCTGTCCTGTCACATGAGTCACATCAAAGAAATTGTAATGTATAAAAAAGTAATTTGATTATTACACAATCATTTCAGAACTAAAACATGTATTGCCAATGCCTTGACTCAAACACATATTAAATTTGGTTTGAATAAAGCCAGTTTGATAATAGAAAGACATTGAAACTTGAAATTTTGTTCAAATGTCATGCAAGTCACTATAGAATGGCTAATATGGTCTTGGCAATTTTACAGACTTGCTGAAAAACAGCTTCACCGACTGACAGCAGGTTTTTTTAAAACCATGATGAAATAAATAAATAAACAAACAAAAGAAGATGACACCAATCTAATCAGTGCCCTACCTACCCAATGATGCGGTCCGTTGCCATGGAGAGGGAGCCATCTTCAGCCAGGGTGTAGTGTGAGATGCGATGATAAGGATAGATTTGGTCTTGGCGATGAGATACAACATACCATGTACCAACATACTGTGTAGTAAAAAATAAAGTTTACATTTACTTATGCATATGACCTTTAACCCTTAATGTGTCATGCATACTGTTACCCATGTGCTGAACTGTTTTCATTCTTAATTAATTGCAGAATCTCACATTAGTCAGAAAAGTAACTTCTCTACTACACTCAACACAGTTATAGATACACCTAATAAACAAGGATTAGAAGAATTTGTGATGATTAAAGGCATCGTATAACAATGTTTCCAATAAAAAATATTTAAGCTACACAATTCCCCTTTCCCCATGCTACCAGTGTTTCTGATAAGGTCTAAAAATGAAGCCCTGCAAAAAATTGCAGTTCAAAACAATCATTATGTGCTTTTCAAACGTGAAAATCATTAAGCAACCATTCTAGTTTTCACCCATAAACTGCCATGTTGCTGAATTTTCGTCAGTAGACAATAATTCACATGAAGATTTTCATCTATACAATCATATTTATGAGTGATGGTATGACTGTTTGAAGTCTTGTGTTCTAGGGTGTTTATATGTCCATTCAAACAATGTCAGATAGCAATGTTTGACAATTTTTTAATGGGGCTTTTACAATGGGTGATTTCAAGTTCAGTGTTGGTGTTGGTGTTGAGGCAACAAAATTGTCTGCTAAACCAAGCTCCAACACCGAGCTCGGTTTAAGCAGACGATACCGATTGCACTATCGATTGCACAACACTGAGTGACGTCACGCGCGATTCATGGTGTTGGCTGAAAGTTATGCCGATGGCCGAAATTTTTGGACAAATGTTACAAAAATGACACCAAATTAATACTGCCTGCCACAAAACTTGTATGAATCTGAAAGGCAAGTTACTTTTCTCTATTCCTATATGGAAGTTAAATATCAATTTGGCAAATTACGTAAATTTTTAAGGGGAAAAGGTACTTTCAGCGGTTTGCGTCGCACGGTGAAGCTTCTCCATAGCCAACACACACACACGCATGTTAGCTCTGCCGATAACAAGACCAACACCAACACCAACACCGAACTTGAAGTCACGAATTTCCTAAACCCTAGGGTTTAGTGTTAATGAATTGGAAAATTACACGTAAATCACAAACACCAACCACGGTACATAAATCACAAACACCAACCACGGTACTCGGCTCAGCAGACGATATTCAACACCAGCGTCAACACGAACTACAGGAAGTACGTCATAATTTTTTAGGTCAACCCCAACACCAGGCCTGACTTCAAGTACGGTGTTATAGCCAGTGTTAGTGTTCTTACAACACCAACACCAAATTTCAACACCGAACTTGAAATCACCCACTGTTTGCATCTTTAAGAGGATTTGGGCTTGTTAGATTAGTTTATGCCCATGTGCATGAACATATTCACGGTATGTGTGCCTCCTGAAAAACAAAGTGACATCTAAACAATGTCAAATATATCAGATAGCAATGTTTGACAATTTTTTAATGGGGCTTTTACAATGTTTGTCTTTAAAGGTTAGTGACATGATTGCGAACACTTGAAAGTGCCTCAAGAACCAAATCAGTTGAAATATATACCAACTGTACACTAGCTGGAATGGATCTCCCAGCTGGAAGGATTTGCCTCTAATTTACATACTAGTATAATAAACATACAAGTATTTTAATTTTATCTGGGCCAGATAAAAATAAGATCCATAGGGAGCCACACAATACCACAAGGGATATTGACATAAGTTATTTTAGAATGAGTCAACGTTTGACTACAAGATTTTCACAGGAGAAGCCTTGCATCATTTACTTGATTCAGGAGTAGTTTCAGCCCAAATTGAGGACTACCCCCAATCATGTCATTTACCTTTAAGAGGATTTGGGCTTGCTAGATTAGTTTATGCCCATGTGCCTAAACATATTTACGGTATGTGTGCCTCCTGAAAAACACAACACCACATTTCCCATGGATGCTGCAGCACACTCAGTTTCCAGGGACATGAAAGTTCTGTACTATATACCCAAACAGTCTTGTCTATTTTGTGACACCTGTTTTTTTTTTTTATTAAATCCAATCAATCTACAAACATTTTTTTTCTAAGCAATGGATTAAAATGTAATGCACATAATTATGGAGTGAACAACATTATTACATTTACATCATTCTTTAAACCCTATTTTCCAAAGTCATACCTGATTGACATCAAAATCTTCCATGACTGCAAAGTCTGAAACAACACACGATCTGCTATCTGTAAAAAAAAAAGAAAAAAAAAGAGCCGTCAAAAACTGTTGAATGCAAGTTTACGGTCCATTTTTATTTTTCAAGGATTTTTTATTCACCTCTAAGGATATAAGATGCATTTAATTACAAATACTTGTCAAATACCATGCAGTGTTCCTTTTCATTACACTGATATCTAACAACATGAATATTTGTGACCTATCTCCATCATTTGTTCAATGAATATTGTAGAATATGGATTCAAAAGATCTGTTACAACAGCACTGTTCAATGACATTGAGGCTTTGAAGTCAAAAACATGGATTCTCCAGCACAAGTTCTTTCAGCAAATTCCTGGGATTGGCATTTGTGTCTTCAGATGAAGGGAAGAGATCTGGATACATACAGGGCCATTTTAAAACAAAAGTGGACATGAGGGTGAAAATTAAAACTTGCAAGAAATCAATAGGCACTAGATATCGTAGATGATACTTTTCCATGAAAATTACATAAAATGATTTATTATATGTTATAACACAGTGAATTTAGTACAAGGGTAATTAATGTTAATGTGGGTATTTTTGCAATTGTCCTGTCACTCACAGCATGTAAGGGGGGACCATTTGCCGCAGAGAGGGAATGATTGATTGTGACTACAGTGACTACATATATTAGATAAGTATTACGCACATTTTCTAGGACTTATGGTACTCTTGGAGAACTTCTTTGGTATGAATCCAACCATAACCGATAATGGTCAGACACCCATGTCCAACGGATACTGATTTTCATTAATTTCTAAAAGTGGTGAAGAACACTGACGGTTTCATGAAAAATGCCAATTTTATCAAGTCAATTTGTGTAATTCTACTGCCTTTATGTTAGAATTACTGATTTTGATTCAAAATATGGCAAAATTACTGATTTTTAGTTGTGAAATTACTGAAAGTCATTGATGAAAGTGGGCCGCTCTATTGGTGCCCTGAAAATAATGTGCATAAGTAAGTATTTTCAAACTATACATCAGAAAAAACAACATCACTTCCAGTTTTGACAAATTTTCATTAGGTTTGATGTCATTTTCTACTGTCTGGCGTGACAAAACACTACTTTGTAATTTTTAGAATGACATATTAC
>JZLH01S0051551.1:19208-30752 GCA_001188425.1 Eucidaris tribuloides | reverse complement strand
TAGGTGTTTGAATGGACAAGTAAACACACTAGAAATACAAAAGTTTGGAAATTGAAATTTATGCTGCACTGGCAAGATAGATATAACTATGAATAAACAATTAGTACTCGGGGCTAGTAAAAATAGCTACTACTAGATCCACAACAGATTAAGTAAAGAGTAAGTCTATGGAGGAAATGTGAAGGCTGAATCCGGTTCAAACTTCTGATTTTTTCACTTTTTAAATCACTAAATAATCATTCTGAAATACAATTTTTTCAGGCTTTATTTTAGACCTTATCAAAAACACTTGAAGTGGAGCATGGAGAATTATGTAGCTCACATTTTTATAGCTTGTGGTGTAAATGTAGCCAGTGGCTTTAAAGAGGCATGAGAGTAATTTAATTTGTTGTTGCTTATATATAGTAGACAAACAGCTCTTACTGCATAGCTAAAAACAGCTATGTTCACATTGAAGTTTTTCAACAAATTTGTCATATTCTTTTATATATTTTTCGAAAAGGAAAATTTCCTGTACAATGAAGATATCTATTGATGTACAGGCGGAAAGAAGAAAAACAATTATTGAGTATCCTATCACTCAGCCAAATCATTTACTTATATTTTTGTGAATAGTGTTGTATCATCATATAATCATTATCATCACCATCATATATCATCATCATCATCATCATCATCAGGAATTGTTCAACCATTTGTTGAATGAAGCCCTCCTAAATCAGTTTTCATTCACTTCTATTTGCGTGCCATTCTATTTCATGTTTGTTATGTTTGTGTAAGTTGTTATTCATCTCTTCATCTCCACTTTCGTCGACTCTTCTTCTCTTGCCTGTTCTGGTTGCCATTCTGCGGGTGTCTTTACTTCATCTGTTGTCTTGTGTTCTAGATAGTGCCCTGTCCATCTCCAATTTCATTTGTTTAATTTTTTCATGAACATCTTTGACTTTCATGTTCTGTCGTATGCTGGTGTGCTTTACTCTGTCATGTAATCTCAAATTGAGAGCATTCTCCTTTCATAACTTCTTGGTGCGTTCTCGATTTCTGTCTATTTCTTAAGTGTTAGACCAGGTTCTGTCCATATGTGAATGTTGCTCAAATGCACTGGTCAAATATCCTTCTCCTCATTGAAAGTGGTATTTTCATGTCTGTTAATAATTTCCTGTACATATTAAAACATCTCCATCCTCCTTAATCCTTGCCAGTGTTTCTTCCTTGTGGTGTCCTTTATTTTCAGGGTTTGTCAAAGTAACATATGTGTAACATATATGTACATACATGTATATGTAAACATATGTGTAACATATATGTAACATTATGTGTAACATATATGTTACATATGTGTAACATATATGTAACATATGTGTAACATATATGTAACATATGTGTAACATAATTGTAACATAATAGTACATTCTTTCATAAGTTGACTCAAAAGGAGTACTTTTCCATCTCCCTTGACTTCGAGCCTTTCAACTTATTTTACTGATCGCGCCACTTTTCTCTGTTTATGTCTTTTTCTTTTCTTTTTCAGAGTGTGATGAAATATTGGGGCAGTTCAGATACAGGTATTTAATCTTTTATGCATATATTTACGTGTTATTTATGTTTTATTTACTCAGCATAAAAAAAAACTAATTTCAAGTATGACTAACTATGGCATAGATTAATTTTGGTTTTTTCAAGCTTATACATTTTTACTTTCATTAAGTATAGTATTTTCAAACTATACATCAGAAAAAACAACATCACTTCCAGTTTTGACAATTTCATTAGGTTTGATGTCATTTTCTACTGTCTGGCCGTGACAAAACACTACTTTGTAATTTTTAGAATGACATATTTAAACCCCCCCCCCCCCACCCCCCGGTTAGTAAATAGTAATTCTTTAAAAATGGTAGCTTTTGCAGAAATGAAAGTAAAAATGTATAAGCTTGAACAAAAACCAAAATTAATCTATGCCATAGTTAGTCATACTTGAAATTAGTTTTTTTTATGCTGAGTAAATAAAACATAAATAACACGTAAATATATGCATAAAAGATTAAATACCTGTATCTGAACTGCCCAATATTTCATCACACTCTGAAAAAAGAAAAGAAAAAGACATAAACAGAGAAAAGTGGCGATCAGTAAAATAAGTTGAAAGGCTCGAAGTCAAGGGAGAATGGAAAAGTACTCCTTTTGAGTCAACTTATGAAAGAATGTACATATATGTTACAATTATGTTACACATATGTTACATATATGTTACACATATGTTACATATATGTTACACATATGTAACATATATGTTACACATATGTTACATATATGTTACACATATGTTACATATACATGTATGTTACATATATGTTACACATATGTTACTTTGACCAAACCCTGAAAATAAAGGACACCACAAGGGAAGAAACACTGGCAAGGATTAAAGGAGGATGGAGATGTTTTAATATGTACAGGGAAATTATTAACAGACATGAAAATACCACTTTCAATGAGGAGAAGGATATTTGACCAGTGCATTTGAGCAACATTCACATATGGAGCAGAAACCTGGTCTACAACTTAAGAAATAGAACAGAAATCGAGAACAGCACCAAGAGTTATGGAAAGGAGAATGCTCTCAATTTGAGATTACATGACAGAGTAAAGCACACCAGCATACGACAGAACATGAAAGTCAAAGATGTCATAGAAAAAATTAAACAAATGAAATGGAGATGGACAGGGCACTTATCTAGAACACAAGACAACAGATGAAGTAAGACACCCGCAGAATGGCAACCAAGAACAGGCAAGAGAAGAAGAGGTCGACGAAAGTGGAGATGAAGAGATGAATAACAACTTACACAAACATAACAACATGAAATAGAATGGCAGCAAATAGAAGTGAATGAAAACTGATTTAGGAGGGCTTCATTCAACAATGGTTGAACAATTCCTGATGATGATGATGATGATGATGATATGATGATGGTGATGATAATGATTATGATGATGATACACATATTCACAAAAATATCAAGTAAAATGATTTGGCTGAGTGATAGGATACTCAATAATTGTTTTCTTCTTTCCGCCTGTACATCAATAGATATCTTCCACTGTACAGGAAATTTTCCTTTTTCGAAAAATAATAAAAGAATATGACAAATTTGTTGAAAAACATTCAATGTGAACATACTAGTTTTATTAGCTATGCAGTAAGAGCTGTTTGTCTACTATATAAAAGCACAACAAATTAAATTACTCTCATGCCTCTTTAAAGCCACTGGCTAACATTTACCACAAGTATAAAAATGTGAGCTACATAATTCTCCATGCTCCAAGTGTTTTTGATAAGGTCTAAAATAAAGCCCTGAAAAAAATTGTATTTCAGAATGATTATTTAGTGATTTAAAAAAGTGAAAATCAGAAGTTGACCGGATTCACCTGCCCATTTCCTCCCATAGACTTACTCTTACTGTGTGTGGATCTAGGCTATTTTTACTAGCCCCGAGTACTAATTGTTTATTCATTCATATCTTGCCAGTGGCAGCATAAATTTCCAAACTTTTGTATTCTAGTGTGTTTACTTGTCCATTCAAACACTACTATGTAGCTCAGATAGTAAAGTTTGACATTTTTTTAATATGAAGCTCCACAATGTTAGCCTATTACTTTAATAGTCTTACAAGCACAGAACAAAAGAGTACTATTTGTGGGGCAAAACTGTGCCCATGACACACTAAGAGTTAAGTTTGCAAGCATGCCGTTTCATATGTGCAGCAAACTCCTCTGGATTTAAAACGAGCACATTAATGATATGGGGCTCATCGGCATCCGGCAAAGAAATTCATGCAATCTTAATTTTCATAAAATTTCAAAATTCCACGTAGAAAGTCTGTGTACCTCATGTAGCTCTACGAGATGAAACAAAGAAAAAAACCTCAAAATCAATCGACAAAAGAAGGAGAAGTGGCATTTTTCTGTGATTTTCGAATAAAGTTTGCATAAATTAGCGTAAGTCATATCAGAGACAAATTCAAAAATTCTCTGTAGAACTTCAGTGTACCTCATATAGCTATACCAGATGGAACAAATAAATAATAATCAAATTGAATGACAAATGAAGGACAAGAAGAATTTGTGAATTTCAAAAATGTGTATATCTAATGAGTTTCAAAATTTTGTGTACAAGTCTCAAATCCCCCACCTATATCATATAAAGCAAATGGAATTGAAATTGGACAAGATATGACAGAGAAAAAGCATTTTGAAATTGTAGATGCACCCCGGCCCGGGTGCCGGACGCAAGATGACTGATGAAGGATGCCACGCCACAGCATATTAACCTCACTGGGCCCACTCGGGCCAGATGAGCTAAAAATTATTATTTCAATGCAAGCACCTTCCATTATTTTGTCATTATATCCCTCATTGTAAGTTTCTTGAATTCTGGTTGGTCAAAAGTATGTCACATGATGAAAAATCAACACACTATTCTGTGAGTCTGGGAAACAATCGTTCTGAAAGTACTATAGTAGTCGGAGAATACAATAGTAAAGTATTATTGTACTCTCGGTGAGTACAATAGTAAAGTACTATTGTACTCTCGACATCGGGATCGCGATTTGTGCTTAATTCAAAAGCCGAATGAAATGTGTTACAAACACATGTACCGTACGCTATTTTTTTTCGAGCGTGTGAAAGACATTATAGCGTACTACGCCCGTATGGATGTTTGGCAAAGTTTAAGATTAACACTGGGTTAAGTTTGTCAAATTTGAGTTAGGATTATAATTAAAATACGAATGAGGATTAAATTAGTGTTTTATAGGTTTATGAAATTGGTACTCGACTAACTAGAGTATACGTTAATGGAATTGTGTCCCTATCCGTACCGCAAGTAAAAATATCGCACACCTGTATGCTGTGCGGCACACACTCGTAGGGGTTACCGCAAGTACATTTGATTTTCCTTTTTTTGTGTGTAATTTCCTTGTTAATTCGATGACAGATATAAAACAAATATATCCTATCCTGAGAGTCTCTGTTTGAAACTATGATGCCCTCGGTTACATTGACTGTTAGTACAGCCCACATAACCTCGGTCTCATCATAGTTTCAACCACAGACTCTCGTATCAGTATATATTTGTATATTGTTTTCATTTTGTTTTTCCACCTACCTGTTGGAGTGTCTACCAGCTGGGTGGGATCCACACACAGCGTGGTCAGGATGGACAGCATGTGGCTACGGGCTACGTCATTCAGTTTGGGTCCACGACTCATCAGCCACGTGTGAACGGCGCCCTCTTCGCACGTGCCGTCCAAGTTCTTCCTTTGACAACTGTAGACGAGGGCGTGGTCTGTGTAATCCGTGTATATAACCCAATAGTCATCTGAAATTTTTTCGAAAAACAAAACACGTAGTCTGAGTTAGAGTAATGAAAACCCATTGAAGGCAGTGTAGAATTTGTTAAAGGGGCAACTGAATTATGAGAAAAACTACAAAACAAGTTGTCTTAAGCTTGAGTGATTAGAACACATTGAGGGATTGTGTAGCTTTGTTTAACAGTGAGAAATAAAAAGTTTCTCTCACTGTGGTTTTCCTAGATAGACCTACAAATATATCTTCAATTAGTGCTCAGAAAAATACACTCTCTGAAACACTTCCACATTTAAAGTTTGAGAAATGTTTTTTTCCATAGAAATTATACATAGTGATATTCGCTTGCTGATCTTCTCAAAATCCCAATAAGTCACTCAAAACAATTTTCAGTAGGTTTGATGTTGTTTCCTGATGTCCGATGTGACAATTCCACACTTTATGACAGATTGACGAAAGACAGTTACTTTTTCTCTATTTCCATGTGGAAGGTAAATATCAGTTTAACTAATTATGTCAATTATTAAGGGGAAAAGTACTTTCAGCGGTTTGCGTCGCACGGTGAGGCTTTCTCTAGAGCCAACACACACGCACACGGGTGGTATTGAACCGTAAGAGGGCACCAGACATTCAAAAAATATATTCATTTGACCAGTTGGTAAAATATAACCAGCTGGTGAAATATAACATTTACGATCCTCGCAAACCGTATCATGTGACCAGCTGTGGACCAATCACATCTTCGTAACTGTATAAGCCGTCTAATATAACGACTTACCTCCCTCCACTGGTATTCCAACTGGTTTCAGTAGGAGCTTAGACGCAGTTGTCGACTCTTCTGGTTGTGTAGCCGTCGCCTGGAAGTGCCAGGCTGATGAACATTGATCTGGCCTGGAGGTTTGAAAAAAAAACAACATATGACAGATGAATAATAATAATAATAATAATAATAGCCCATTTCTTATATAGCGCATAATCACAGAGGAGATCAGTTTCAATGTGCTTGGATATTATTATTACCCTGGTCACTGGGGTACATTTTTAAACCTGCACAAAGATGTGCACTATTTCCACTCCCTGGGGAGTATTCCTAGCTGAGCTGCCAAGGAGGCGCATCAAGCCAAACAACCCCAATCATTCTCACCCTAACAGGTACCCATTTATACTCCTGGGTGGAGAGAGGTAATACAGATAAAGTGTCTTACCCAAGGACACTTCCACCGTGACCGCGTCAGGATTTGAACGGGGGATCTCTTGAGCAGGAAGCCACGGCCTTACCTATTCAGCCACGATGCCTCCATGATTGTATTGATTGTAATAGTTGTTGGTTCTTATATTGAGTATGAAAACAGAGCACACTAGAGACTAGTAGTATGATAAAGGGAATGGCAGGATGGGAAGTAGTCCTCAATTTAGAACACAATGCTCCCAGAATCAAGTACACACTTATCACAGATATGTGTTGTATATTACGTTGATTGCGTATGCAATTTTACGTATTATTCCTGAACTCATGTCGGTCATGTATTGTTGTGAGTTTGTTTCACCTGGAAGGAAATTATCATTTTGTTGGAGGAAAGACTAATAAAATATACCTGTATTCACTGTAGTCACAGGCTTATGTATGTACATCCAATGACATTTTAAATGTACATTTTACTAAGGCAAGGCAGAGAAATTACACGGGCAGTCTGGATTGTTCTGAGAATACTAGCATGCCTGATCGCATGCCTGCCCTGTTCCGGCACGGTAGCATTCTCCACGTGCCGGGAATGGGGTGATTAAAATCTCTGGTAATCCGCCTGTGTCAGGAATTTGCCAATTAAACCTCTATTCATCACCAGGAGAGGATTAAATGAGGCATTCTGGCATGTCCTAATGAATAGCCCTGGAATGCACAAAATAACTGCCGCTGTATATTCAAATTTAATGGATGATACTAGGTGCTATTGTGTAGGGAAAAATAGGCTTTAAGCTGGCATTCCGGGAATGATTCTGGAATTGGGGCATGTCCAACGTGGCTAGAATGGATAGCCTTTTAAGCTCATGTTCTGGGAATGGTGATGGATTAGAGGCATTCCCACTGAGGCAAGAATGGAGGCTTAAAAGATAAGAAGGCATTCTCAACCCATCCAGAATGCCAGTGATAATTTCTCTGTAATGCCTAACTTGGACTACACTTACTCCGTGATGCGATCCGTTGCCATGGTGAGCGACCCGTCTTCAGCCACGGAGTAGCGAGAGATGCGATGATAGGGATAGATGCGCTCTTGGAGATGAGAAATGATGTACCATGTTCCCACATACTGTCACAACATACAGAAATAGAAGATAATTAGCTTCACAACTACAGACCCGTTCCATTTTGAAAACGACACATTGCTACATTCTCCATAGCTGGGAGGCTTCCAAAAACATACTAAAAAGATGAGCAGATCTTCATCATCTTTATCTTGGCATAAATATTCAATCATGAATGATGCACCTCACAACATCTATGCATTTCTTTAGTTCAAGAACACCTATAACCCATGGCTTATTGCATCATTTTTTGTTGTACTCTACAGTGTGTCTCAAAAGTAATTGTGCAAGTCAAAAACGCCCTCTTAAGTAATGAGAAAAACATTTTTATGACGTCATGCTTACATCACCAGCAAGGGCATAGTCTTAGCTTTCAAATGCTGTTTGTTCTGTTCAATTTGCTTGTTTTAATCTTGAGATATGTTCAATTAACAACGAAAAGGTAAAATCACAAATGTGCCACTTTTACTAGTCAATATAGCATCAGGCCCTCTTCCCGTAAAAGTGACACAATTGTGATTCCACCGTTTTGTTGTTTACAAGATATCTCGAGATCAAAACAAGCAAATTCAACAGAACAAACTGCATTTCAAAGCTAAGACTTTGCCCTTGATGTTGACATAAACATGTGTCACTGCAGTATTTTCGAACTGTCAAAGAGGGCGCTTGTTACTTGAACAATTTTTTTGAGACGTACTGCAGCATGTCTAAAAAAATTCTGCACATAAAAAGCGTCCTCTTCGGCAATTAGAAAATAGTCTGGTGACATTATACTTACATCATCGTCAAGGGCAACGTCTTAGCTTTCAAATACAATTTGTTCTGTTCAATTTGCTTGTTTTAATCTCGAGATATGTTGTAAACTACAAAAGGGTGGAATCACAATTGTGTCACTTTTACCCGTGACTTTAGCAAAAGTGGCAGAATTGCGATTTTAACCTTTCTTATTCAAATTAAGATATCTCAAGATTAAGACAAGCAAATTAAACAAAACTAACGGTGTTTGAAAGCTAAGACTATGCACTTGACGTTGATGTAAGCATCATGTCACAAGAGTATTTTCTAATCACCAAAGAGGGCGGTTTTTACTTGCACAATTTTTTTTGAGACACACCCTAACCCTAACCCTAACCCTAGTCCTCCAGCTATGGTGCACATCACATTCTCCAAACCAAACAGGTCTATAGTTGGAATGTATGTCATATTCTCCAGTAACAGTTGATCCAAAGACAATTGCCAATGCTAATCCAAACCCTAACCTCTTACCGAAGGCTAATCCTAATGCTACCCTGAGTGTAACCATACCCTGAACTTAACCCGTTTATTACAGGAACTGGATAAACCGTGTATCAACTCTATGACAATTTCAGAATCTCGGAAGCAATGGATTAAAATAAAATTTATAAAGCTAATCCTAATTCTTTGTTGAGGGAAATATTATCACCTGATCAATTGCAAATCACTGAAGCAAATATTGGATTACCAGTTTGTTATGGAAGGAAGGATATTTCACTGGTTCATTTATTCATTTATGTATAGGCATCGCCCAATGCTCAAATATAGGAGCGGGGTGGATTTAACTTCCGACTTCAATCCTTCTCAATTTGCCTCCGGTCTGGACAAAGTTTGCATGCTAGCAGTGGGGAATTTGGAGGGGTGGGGTGGGAGGTGCTCTGAGACTGTATGACTGAAGCCTTCAGAGTCATGGACCTTCTTTCAAATGGAATGGGCCAGAATTCATGTGTATTGCATATTGTTAATACTTGGAATGCCTCAGCATCCATGTGTAATGCATATGGTTAATACTTGGAATGCCCCAACATAGTATGTGTATTACATATGGTTAATACTTGGAATAGCCCAGCATACATGTGTATTGCATATGGTTAATACTTAGAATACCTCAGCATCTATGTGTATTGCATATGGTTAATACTTGGAATGCCTCAGCATCCATGTGTATTGCATGTGGCTAATACTTGGAATGCCCCAGCACCTTGTGTCACACATTTCGTTAACACTAGGAATGCCTCAACATCTATGTGTATTATATATGATTGATACGTGGAATGCCTAAGCATCCATGTGTATTGCATATGGTTAATACTTGAAATGGCCCAGCATCTATGTGTATTGCATATGGTTAATACTTGGAATGGCCCAGCATCCATGTGTATTGCATATGATTAATACTTGGAATGGCCCAGTATCCATGTGTATTGCATATGGTTAATACTTGGAATGGCCCAGTATCCATGTGTATTGCATATGGTTAATACTTGGAATGGCCCAGCATCCATGTGTATTGCATATGATTAATACTTGGAATGGCCCAGTATCCATGTGTATTGCATATGATTAATACTTGGAATGCCTCAGCATCCATGTGTATTGTATCATTTGTATGGTATATGGTTGATATCTATACGTACCTGGGATTTGTCAAAATCTGGCATCGTCTGGAAATTGTGTACCACGCACTGGTTGGCAGATTCTGAAGTACGAAAAAATAATAAAAAGTTGAGAAGCCACAAATTTACATGTAAGTGATGTTCATATTACAAATTTTCATTACAAATCTGCTAGAATTAAATTGAATCATTAATATAATTGACATGATAAACTAAGTATACATAAAATGCTGAACATATAATAAATCACCTGGATTTGTTTGACTTGTTGCTCCGAGAACTTCATCACATTCTGTATTTGAGAAAAATTAAAACAAAAATGATTTATGGTGATTAGATATTGTGGGTAAACACAGCATCTTTAATTCAATTCACATATAAAAAAAATCAAAATGCAAGACAATAGAAACCCTATCAATCAATCAATCAATCAATCAATCAATCAATCAATCAATCAATCAATCAATCAATAATCAATCCATCCATCCATTCATCCATCCATCAATCAATCAATCTCTATACAGCTAAATAAGTAAGTAAATAAATGATTGAATAAATGAATAAATAATTAACGAACCAAATAAATGAATGAATAATAACTGAATAAACAAACAAATTAATAAACAAATAAATAAACTGGTTTCAAAGGGGTCTATGAACTAGGTTATCAAATGAAGAGGTAAACTGATACTGTCATACAAATAGCTCTGGATTGACATCTGTTTTTAAATAAATAAAATAAAAATAAAAATAAATAAAATAAATAAATAACCAAATAAATGAATTAATAATAATGAATAAACAAACAAATTAATAAACAAATAAGTAAACTGGTATTAAAGGGGTTTATGAAGTAGCTTATCAAATGAAGAGGCAACCTGATACTGTCATACAGAAATCTTTGGATTGACATCTGTTTTTATTATGAATGATGGTCCTAACATGTCAAATAACAGGGTGGTGGGAAACGAGCAAATCTCATGTATTTCCTCTCCTTCCTGTCCAGTTGTAAACAGATACTTTAACCCTCAGTTGAACCGCCACTATCTTGTTCAGAGTTCACGGGTGTGCAGCATGGTAATCAATTTTCCAAAGGTTGGCCAAATTTGAAGGTAGAATTGATGACATTGTGACCCACTTTATCTAACTAGGTATACACACAGTACACAGGTCTTGGTTTACCTGTGGAAAGCTGCATTATCTTGTGGTTTCTGCAGTGGTCTATGCTTGCACATGCTTCAGCAAATTATGTCAGGATATTCTAACCACTTTTCCCTATCTTAAAGACACTATATAACACTGTGGAAGACCCGTTTAAAAAATTGTCGAACATTGCTATCTGACATATCTGACAGTGTTTGAATGGACAAATAAACACCCTTGAACGCAAAAGTTTGGACAGTTATGCTGTCACTAGTACAATATGTGCAGATACAAATTGGCACATTAATTTTATATCGGCCGA
>JZLH01S0051543.1:7050-18511 GCA_001188425.1 Eucidaris tribuloides | reverse complement strand
ATGTGATGATTTAAAAGAGTCATAAAATTGAGTACAATGAACAAAATAATGATGAAATTTAGTATTTTAAGGTTACCTGAACACAAAATTTCAGACATAGGCCCCATTTTGTTTGTTTTTGGTAAGATTTTTATGATTTGCTCATTTCATGATCAAAATTTTACTTGCCCAATTGGGCAAGTTAATTCCAACATTTTGAGTTTTTACTTGCCCGACATAAAATTTTATTAGCCCCGGGCAAGTGGGCAAGTGCTAGTGTCGAGCCCTGCATATACACACACACACATACATACATACATACAGAGTACACACACATACATACATACATACATACATACATACATACATACATACATACATATATATACATACTACACACGAGGCACATATACACATATACATATACAAAACAGATGCATAGTACACTTGACAAACACACACACATACCACACATACACACATACACACACAAATGCATTGTAAATGGAACAAGTATGGAATATGGGATGCACAATATTACTACAATTTTTTAGCAGTATTTGAAATCAGAGAAGACCTAGGATTTGTGTCTAAAGTGACACAGAGTATAACAAACATGTGACATTACTATATGTCTGGCAAATGTCTTTTTTCTGATGGTTAGAATCTAAACAGTGGTTAACACTGGAAATAGGATATTACTATTTCACAACATTTTTTTTCATTAGAATTTGAGAGAAGAATTCATGTTTGAAAAGTCGGTGTGCAGGATACCCTTTGCAAATCATTGAACGGTGACAAAATTAAAATTAACTCCCCCATAATGCATTGCATAAGTTTGTTCCAGGAATTACGGCAGTGAGTTTTTTAAGTTGTGAAGCTGTTGTTAATCTTTTGTTTTTCTAAAATTTTGTTCCTCAATAGCACCACAACAGTAGTTACAGAGGGTTTTCACCTGTCATTACATTCATGAGAATGCTAAAAGTTTAAACCCATAGTTAAAATAAACCAAGGACGTAGATATCATAATTCAATATTTTTATTTTATACTCATTAGTCAGCTATGGAGGGGAAAAAACACTGCATGAATTACAAAATACAATGTGGCATTAAAATACATCACATGTAAGGTGTTCTGAACAGCAGTAAAGAACTAAAATTCAATCTTAAGTCACATACATTGAATAAGAAAGAAAAATGTATTTATTATATGTATCATAAATTTAGACTTAAGTTACATGTAATCATATGCACAGGTACACCTTACATGCACACACTTGCTGTTATTGGAATGGAAACTAAAGGAAATAATGTCCACCATACTAACAACTTCATTAAGTGAAAGACCAAACTTTCAGATATTTTCAGTTGTGTCACTTTGAGATCTGACATGACTACATCATTTAGTATCTGCTTCCAGACTCTGAAATCAGCCTTGACATTGCCTACACATTATGTCATCCAATTAAAGCCCACAAGACTCCAGTTTATCTCTGGAGAAAATCACACAGCTCAACTTTAATTTACCACATTAAAAACTATAAAAACAAGTTTTAACCCAGTGGAGACTAAGAAGGAGATACTAGTATCTCAGCCTGGAGCCTATGAAGAATGTTTGGTATATAGAAATCAATTCATCTCCGATGGGTTAAAAACGCACAAAACTTTATGATAATATATATTTTTTTTAAAGGCGAAGGTTCTGGCAAACAGTTTGAAAGATCTCTGGAGTCAGACTGTCACCAACTGATCATCTTCCAACACCTCTAGAAATATGAATGTGATACGGTAATTCATCTTCTGACGAATCACAGATAGCTGTCGAGGCATCTGTTTCGCCAACTATAAATGGAACGGGCCTGTGTCACCGCGTAATTTCTGAAAGATTGGAACTTCCCGTGCTCGAAGGAGAAAATTTGCACTTTTCTGAAACAGAATTAACTTGGATGATTGTGACACTTGATACAACTTTGGTGGTTGACATGATAGAGAACATTTACTTCACATTCATGGGATGTGCTTCAGGTTAGGTTAGGTACAGGGTGGAAATCAATCTTCATGATATATCTAAAATTAGTATGTGACAGCCAAGGAGCTAAAATCAAATGAAAGAAAGTGGGATGTGTTGCCATAAAAATATATATCAGAAAAAAATATACTCCCAGATTGTCTGAAAATACAGAATGCATGCTTTAAGATAACATATTATTCATCTAGTTCATATTACGTAAACGAAATTGAAAAGTATTCAGAAAAATAATGGATCCTAATTGCCCCAAGGGAAAAAAGCATTTTCAAAATAGAGATCACTCAAGCATGTTCACAAAAGCAATAATTGATGTCACATTGTGCATGGCACAGAAAAATATCAAATCAAAATCTTAATACCGCATGGTTACCACTATGAAGAAGTTATCAAACAGGACTGAAATTCCTGCAGCGTCAGTGTATACTAGTCCCCGTCCATGAGTTCTGTTCAAGTTTAAATCTCAATGATATAATTCTTCAAGCTATGCACTGTTGATTCATGGCAAACAATATGAAGATCTTTCCCAGCAAATTTACAGACTTTGTTTCACTCTGTTTTAAAACAGTGGTCCTTGAAAAAAGCAAAGAAGACAGACATTTAGTCGTAAATGGTTCTCTTACTTGGACAATTAATAGATAAATATAATTATGATCTTTTAGAAAATAACAAAAAACACAAAATTGACTTTTCCATTTTCACTTGCCAGTTTCATCACTCTAAAAGAATAGTTAAAGACAATAGGTCATTATAATATGATTTTTTTACATAGAGATGGATAGAAAGACTGCCATGATTATTTCACTTTAAGTGTTTTCCCCAGACATATAGATGTATATAAATAAAGGAACTAAATATCTTTAAAAACATTTCACGACTTTCCATGTCCATGATTCTGCAAATAATGTTCCACTGGCTGATCGGCACGTGTGTGGGGGAAATTGGAATTATTGCCGAAAATCACCTCACAATCCTTATGGGAGACGATATTTATCTTTACGCATTAGACTAGCAGGATATCTAATTGGCTTGTGTGCCCAGGATCGGTTTTCAAAATGGGGAACTTTAGCTCCCCCCAATTTTACGTCTGGATCTCACGGGAATGAGACAGTGACGACAGAATGGAGTAGTCATTAAAACTTAAAAGATGTACGGTTAACAGGTAAGGATCAATTCACTTTCAAGGGAAATTTAAAGAGTACCAATATTTACTTCCTTTACACTGTCTTTGAAGGCCAAGCATCTCTTTTGCATGCCTAAAAATTAACATTGTGTAAATATACTGGCATATAGAAGAAAACACCATCTCAGAACCTTTAGCAAAGTATGGGAAACGATATTAATCTTTACGCATTAGACTAGCAGGATATCTAATTGGCTTGTGTGCCCAGGATCGGTTTTCAAAATGGGGAACTTTAGCTCCCCCCAATTTTAGACTTGGATCTCACGGGAATGAGACAGTGACGACAGAATGGAGTAGTCATTAAAACTTAAAGAGTACGGTAACAGGTAAGGATCAATTCACTTTCAAGGGAAATTTAAAGAGTACCATATGTTACTTCCTTACACTGTTTTGAAGGCAGCATCTCTTTTGCTATGCCTAAAAATTAACATTGTGTAAATATACTGGCAATAGAAGAAAAACACCATCTCAGAATGCTTTAGCAAGTATAGGAGCTGGAAACTCAGTTTTAGTGGAATTAAGGTAACTGTATGACTCTGGTTTGAATTTCGGTCTCGCAAGACAAAAACTCCTACAGCGAGACAAAAACTCCTACCATAGAATAATACACTAAATGGCCATTGTTTTTCGTTTACATTTTTCAAATTCTAGGTAATTACCGATCCCCAGATTTCACAGATATGTCCTTCATCAATAGCCTAAGCTTAGGCATGAGTTACCTTTTCCTGGTCTGCGGGGATGTGTGCAAATGAGATTCCCTACCTTTAAACTGCACGAAACGTAATTACAAACTCACTGGAGACAAATCTGGAGGTGAAACTACACTTCTGTTCCGGAACATACATACATTTTGACACTTAATTGGCAATCATAACTGATACCACATTGTTTGGAGAGTGTGTTGCCTTGTATGTCACAGAAGTCCAAAATGAGTCAGATCAGCATACATGCACCCCCCCCCCTCCCACCAAAGTTCTTATCAGTAACAACCCAACCAATTGTCTCAGTGGGGGTGATGCAGGGGCACTCATCTGTGCAGTGGGGAAGAACTGGTGGGATTTTAATGTACCAGGACACATGTATAAAATACTACCCTTCTTGCACACTATGGGGGGAGGGGGAGGTACGGGGGAGGGGGGAGGTACGGGGGAGGGGGGAGGTACAGGGGAGGGAGAATAGCAAATTTTGTGGGGCAGACCTCCCCATGCCCCCTGTGGAGCATGTTGTCCTTGTAAAGGCTGCATATGATTACTGGCCATCAGTTCACCTCAAAAGACAATTACACATTGAGAGGGGGGTGGGGCGGTGGAAGGGAGAAGAGGAAATTTTGTGGGGCAGACCTCCCTGTGCCCCCTGTTGCTACAAACTTTGTCCTTGTGAAGGCTGTATATGAACACTGGCCATCACTTCACCTCAAAAACAATTACACATTACATGATGTTCACGAATATTAATAGTGTGGGGTCAGTTTTTAACGTCACTGAAAGTTGTCTAGTACTGGCAAAAAGCCCTAAAATAATCATTATAGCAAATACATTGTAGGCCTACTTGAAGTCCATGAAGATTATTTTGGAACAACAATTGTGTTGACCTCACCTTTTCCCACAATGACCCCGACTTTCCAAATTGATTGATTGATAAATTGATTTTTTTATTTTTCCTTCATGTAGTTATGTCATATTTGTTTACCATTGATTGTGCAACTTACATTAAATTGTAAAATGTAAATTGTGAATGCTTAGTCCGATCTGCCGCAAACCAAAGGTCATTTCACCCGCTTGACCATATCAGCATAGTAGTCGCCCACTGACCGCTGCACTCAGACTCAGCTGGTCATGACAAACGTACACATGAGTTATTCTCCAATTTGAGCAAAATTTAAACTCACGGAAAAACAATATTCTGGTAGCAAATCATTACTATTTTTTCTCATTAAAACAAGTACAAGACAAATGGATCTCAATCTTTCAACACACCATTTGTAAGTACTTAACTACCATTTGGTAATGATAATGAAGGGAAGTGATGGTCTTGCAAATCCTCAACCCAGTCTTTAAACCCCCATCCATGTATTACATATTGTTTCAAAGAATATTTTTTCAATAGATTTTGTATTTTAGGGTTATTAATTAATTGATTAGATGAGTACGAACTTTCTGATAATGCCATTCTTCGATCTTTTTCCTTTTCCATATCAATTTTGGTTCAATTCATTTTGAATTATTAATATCGTAAGTCATATTTGCAAGCTTGACTTATACCAAGTCCCTTCCTTTATTCAAACACATTTCTCCAATTACGACCACAGTAATACATTATTTTGTCACTTTCTAGCTTTCTTGCTATGCAGGCACCCCATATTTCACATCATACACAGTTCAAGGACAAAAGCTCATCAATCAACAATGACATCACAATAACAAAAATACTGATTTCATAAAAAATTCTGATCAGTATTCAGTTATTAATGCAATAAAAAGTGAAAACATTGAAAATGCCTTTCCCCGTTTCCCTTTCTATATTAATTTTTGTTTGATTCCTTTTGAAATATTAATTCTAAATATTCCTTATTGTCTCTTTAGTCTTTCAGACTTATTCCATGAGTCATATTTGCAGGCTTGATCTTTAAAGGGACTGAATCGTGGCCATCGACCGGCCTGATGAGAACAAAACTCACGGCCGTCACCATGTTCGCTAGCTCCGTTTCGCGTGGGTGTGTTGATGTGTTGTGAAACCAGTTCGATGCACGCAGCAGCGCACTGGCAGATCGTGTATTCAGTACGGCCAATGAGAAGCAACAAACTCAGAGGAGGTCCTTTCAAATTTACTGAAACGTGCCGAATTGATTATTCGGGCTCTTTCGTATTAGCGTGTGCGTCCATCGCGGTCCGCTGAGTACACCACGTATATTATGTATAACTCGAAACGGAGCTAGCGAACAGGGTGACGGCCGTGAGTTTTGTTCTCATCAGGCCGGTCGATGGCCACCATTCAGTCCCTTTAACATGTCCCTTCCTTCATTTAAACACATTTCTCCATTACAATTACAGTAATACATTATTTTTGTCAGTTTCTTGCTGCGTATGCACCCCATTATTTCACTGTCATAGGCAGTTCAAGGACAGAACCCATCAATAAACAATGACATCACAATAACACTTTTGAAACTGATTTCATTATTATTGTGATCCTAATAATGCAATAGAAAGTGAGTATTGTTGTATGATGAAGACAGACTACATTACGATACACTATGTGTAGATCAATCAAATTTTAAGTACATGTATCACAACAAATACCCTGACACGACAGCCATATCATTTTATTGGGATAGGGGTGTCTAGGGGCCTTGAACAATTCCTAACCCAAGAGCCCTAAGGTCTTTCTCAGTGCAAGTTGTATTGTTTGCCAGTTATAATTTTTCTTTAGCTCTGAAGCGATATATGTATTTCTCATTTTGAAGCATGTACATTGTAGGAAAAACAAACACACATAATCACATTTCCACAAACCTACTCAGTAACAGCTAAAGATATGTACCGTTTAGTACCTACAGTGTAATAATATGCATAAATCATTGTGGGGTGTTAATCTACAGTGTTTAAATTCTTGCTGGAACATTTTTCAGTTTTAGCTTTGATTCACTACCTGTTATGCAGAAATCAATCCAGGTGCAGATAAGTAACGTATTAAAATTCTTGTTCATTTCCTAGCTTTTATGTAAACAGCTATTCAGGGGGCTCCTTTGAAAACAACGTATAATGATATGCAGAAGTTTTCCCAGGGGCAAATTAGTTACATATTAACATTTTTGCTTTGTACATTTCTATTAAAGATATTTCAGTAAACAATGGTTCAAGAAGTTAACCTAAAACATTCTTTAAAGATATTCAGAAATCAGCCCAAGGTGTAAATCAGTCAAATGGTTTTTTTTTTTTTTAGCTATTAACCTTTCTACGGTATGTTAAAGGTATTGGCTAACATTTGCCACAGTTAAAAAAATCTGAGCCGCATGATTCCCCTGCTACCAGTGTCTTTGATGAGGTATAAAAATGAAGCCCTGAAAAATTTTTATTTCAAAATAATTATTTAGTGCTTTAAAAAAGTGAAAATCGTAAGTTGACCAGATTCACTTACCCATTTCCTCCCATAGACTTACTGTGTGTACACCTAGGTTAATAAAACTCGCCCCTAGTTTTATTGTTTATTCATGTATAACTTGCCATTGGCAGTGTAACTTTCCAAACTTCTGTATTCTAGGGTGTTTATTTGTCCATTTGAACACTACTATGTAGCTCAGATATCAAAGTTTGACATTTTTTTAAAGTGAAGCTCCACAATGTTAGCCTATCACTTTAAGGCTAAGTCACACCGTGCCGTCTAACGATTCCATCTGAAAAACGAATGCGTACGTTTATTAAACGTTTATTGGACTTTTTAATTCGTTTTTCAACTGGATTACAAACGTATCTAGACATTGACAGACGGTGCTTTTCCATTCTGTTTCATTCTATTGTATTCCATTTGCCACCGTCTGACACCGTCTGAGGTAAATATTCTAGACGGAGGCAGACGGAATCGTTAGACGGTGCAGTGTGACACAGCCTTTAGATATGAAGTTTATGCCAACAAATTTTCAGGAAGCATACTTGAAAACCTTCTTCACTATGATATGAAGTAATCATTCTTAACTGCAAATCTGAATATTTCTTACCTTCTACGCTAGATGTTTATATTAATGTCAATGATGTGAAAAATGAAATCTCTTAAATGCAACTAAACTTGCACGTAGTGCAATATACATGTATGTCCAAAGAAAAGCCAAGGCTTTCAAAAACTGCACCCAGCATTAAAGACAAGGTGTCTCTTTTGCATGTCTAAAAATTAATATTGTGTACATACACTGGTATATGGAAGAAAATACCATCTGAGAGCCTTTAGCAAAGTATACAGTAGGAGCAAGAAACAGAATTTTAGTGGTATTATAGTGACTGTTAAACTTTGGTTTGAATTACTGTCTCGTAGAGACAAGAATTCCTAGCATAGAACACACACTAACATGGCAATCAGTTTTGAAGGCACTTTTAATATTCTAGGTAATTACTGATCTTCAGATTTCAGACATGTCCTTCATAAATAGCCTAAGGTCATGAGTGACATTTTGATGCACTGGGGGAGGGGTGCAAATGAGATTCCCTGCCTTTAAGACAGTTGTGCTGCTTTGCATCTAAACTTGACCAATACTTTTAATCAGTGATTGTATCTCTGGTAATGAGAATGCAGAATCTAAACATTTCAGATATGGGTAAAGGACATCCAAGGTTCATAATCATGATTTACACTCAGAAATATCAGAATGTTATTCTATTGCTTTTTGTTTTAAACGTAAAAAAATGGTTTTATAATACTTTTCTTTATTAACACTCTCTTTATGAGTTATTAGATTAATATTTTATTTGAGATAAATGTATGTAAAATATTTGTGTAAATGTTTGAAACCTGAGCTGTTGTTAACATCAACCGTTACCCTTCATTTAATACCGCTTTTGCCTTTTGGTCTGTCAGTTGCCATATTTAGATACAGCCTTCTTGAAAATCCACCAATTCCAGAATGCCAGTGCAACATACATTCATCAAGCTTTTTTAGTAACATACTTATTACATGAAGAGCATAAATCACATTATCCTATCATATTCCCACAGAGTGCGGTGCAAACCCAATCCAATTTGCCGGCTCGCAGCGCACTGATTCAATTTTTGTCGCATTGATCACGGCCGACCCCACCCAAGATTTGAACGAGGCTTAACATGGTTACCATAGCAACAAACCTGAGTATGACGACAAAGTGGTTGCCAGAGAGTTCTCCCAGGTTGAGAGGCCTGTCCACGTCCTGGTGATGGAAGAGACAAAGAAAAATCAAAGTGACAGACATGACAGACAACATTACAGCAACATGTGTGATGTTGACAGCCTGATGAATCTGTCAGCACAAATGTTTCATACAGTGAATATCCAAGTATTTATTTTTCCTTTTAAAATATTGAAAAAGAAATACAAAACTGGTGGTTAAAAAATGCTATAAAATACATTTCTTATAATCAACTGTTTTAAAGAAAATATGATATGCAAATTAGATCTTGGAAGGTTTGTTCAACATCATCCAAAAGAAAACTGCTTTGGCTTTCCGAATGCTGCTTCAACTTTACTAAATAATAATATACTGACACTTATATAGCGCATAATTAATATAAAACTGCTCTGTGCGCTTTACATATAGCTCCCCATGTAACAGGTAATAAAATCACTCTACGATTCTCTACGAGTAACATTGTCATTGCAAGCTTTGGAAGGTGGTATGAATTCAATGAACAAGCTCTAGCATCATTACCAGATAAGCCAGACTAAGTTTGCATTACTTTTCTAACTTATGGACTTATAGTTGACCATCTTGTCTGTTGGTCATTAATTTATACTGACTGCCCCACTTTCCCTTACCCTACCCTTTCCTCTGATCCACAGGTTTCGTCCAACCCTTCTTTTTCCTCCCGGCTCACTCTGGCCTTCCCTCTCAATTTAAATCTCAACCAGTGAAAATTGACTTTGGTCAACCCACCTTAATCCACCAATGTCAACCTGAGCCAACTGAGTTAGGAGAGATAAAGTTTGCAATTGTCATATTGTCAAGTGCTAAGGTACAATAAAAAGTTATGTAGCTACCTGTATGTTTCTTATATACTTCGTTTTTTAACAACAACAAAATCCCATGGCCCAGTGGTAGCTTCAAATTAATGAAAAGTGGCCCTTATATGAATTTGTTATTTATGGCAAACTTTCTTGTATACTTCCTTCTTTATATTAAGCTTGTAAATTTTCCAGTAAAAAGTTCTTGCTAACCTTGGCAGTCTGTGAATTCCATGGTAATAGAGGGTTTAAGACAAAACAGCTTAGAGTTCACCATGCCCATCCATGGGGGCCAGGGAAAAATTTCACAGGTACTTGGGGCGATTTCGCCCCCAACTGGCAAAAGAGCATCCTTAAATTGCAATAGGGTTCAGTACAAATGAGTATCTGGCATGCTCTGAAAAAGGAAAAAAACTAATCCCCGAAAAGAAAATTTTAATATTTTCCCTGATGGGGGCATACATTCAGTTCATGTCTCTTATCTTGCATCTTGCTGTTAGATACAAATTATATTTCAACAAAACAAGATGGCAGGAAAATTCCTGAAAAAAAAACCCATAAAAACAAAGAAACCATGTTCACGCATATTTTTGTGTTTGTGGGTCACACCCATCAGGTGAGCTGAGTTTTAAATGAAATCTTTCACCTTTGCCTCCCACTCTCTCTCTCCGATTTCGCAAGGATATCCTGACCCCAATCGCGGGTCATCCTGTTCAAGGATTTAGGGTTAATAAGGAAGGACTAGCAGCCAAGTTTTATGTCAACTTTAGGGAGAAGCTATTAGTCCAATCAGTGGGCTGCAAGGTTGCATCCCTGATGAGGAAGAGGACTTAAGTCTCTCCATAGTTGATGTTTCATATTTTATCCTCATTTTTTAAAAATAAAATAAAATCCATGGTGAGTTTTCTACATAGAAATACACTTTCCCAATTTAAGCTTTTCTTTATCATCTATCTTTTAAGTTTTCCCACAAATGAAAAGTCCCCCCCCCCCAAAAAAAGGGATTGTCACAAAGAGATCATAGAGAAGAATGAACACTCATGTGGGTGTATGGATATACAGGTGTAGATGGGCATCACAACAACTTAATGTAATCAACTGGGAAATTTGACAAAAAGATAATCTACATAAATGTCAAACTTACAAGCTATGATATGGGTTGAATTGTACTCTTTAATATGTCTAGTTTAATTTCAAGCATCATAACTAAGAGGAATATCTGTAGATTTATTTTAAAAAACCAATTCTCTGAGATATGATTAAATTTCAGATAAGAATTATTTGATAAAGACGTGAATCAACAAAAATTCCTCAGTTTTCATATTGGAACTTAGTATAAAACAAATGGTTCTGAACAGTGTAAAAAGCCTACTGATATCTAATGAAGATAATTAACAATATAACACTCTTCTATCTGTAGAAATGATAACACAACATAGGAAATCTAAAATTCAATCCTTTTTAACACTTAAAAAAATTGCAATGAGTGAATCATAACAGCATATCTTGAAAGCTGAATCCAAAAGATGACAAATGTTCTGATTAATTTCTATGATTACAAAAAAATAAATCACACTAAATCTCAAAAAAA
>JZLH01S0051540.1:0-11402 GCA_001188425.1 Eucidaris tribuloides | reverse complement strand
GGTTCTAAAGGCATTTTTTATTTCTCCCGATCATGTACGTTTTATGTACACTTGACTGGTTACGCGAGAATGAAATGAGTATATCGTCAGTTTTTTTTTTTTTTTCGGGGGGGGGGGGAGATGCGTACCCTTTTTATTTGAGCTAAAAGAGGGCGATATCATATCATTCTGTCTCGGTCTTGGACCTTGAACAACAATTGTATTGCTCCTGACGTCACTAACTTAGCTAAGAAAACTAATCCGGCCATAACTTTTTTTACCTGTGGCAAAGTGGAAAGTGTGTGTTCTTTGGACGAGTCACGAAATGGGCCAAGATCAGTAATTAAAACGATGATAAAGAATAAAACGATAAAATACAAGATGCGGGGGGGGGGGTGGAACAAGTCCCTCATTTACTGCTCAAACTACTTGTATTTCAAAATCTGAAATCCGAGAGAAAATAAGTGGGCTTTTGAAAATTTCTGGGGGAGGGGCAACTGCACCCCCACCTGCAAACGGCCATGTATACTTGAGGAAATATGTTAATATTGTACAAACTGTATGACACTGATGCCCTTTTCCTTCTCATTCACCAGTAATATAATATGTTGATCACCATCTAGAAAATATTGTCGGTTATAAACACAAAAGTTTAGTTTGTAATATCATTAACAAATTCAGCATATAAAAGACCAAAATATTTTCTCAGTATACCTTCAACAAACTTGGCATTTCTGTGCAACCCAAACCAGTATTGCGTGAAGCTATGCCTCAATGTTCTTGTGAAAAGAATTTCACGACTTTTTCAACAAATTTTACCTTCTAAACAGAAAGTTGATCAGGCATTTTGGCTGAAGTAATGCCTCCCTTTAGTGCCTATTGATTATTCTGGTTTGACGAACTGATAACAATAATTGCTTTTGGAAGTATTTGCATTTTTAAAATGTTATTTCGCAGCAGGCTGAAATATTTGACAAAAACACTTACTTTATTCTATAATTTATAATTTTAACTCGTAACAGGTGAGATAATGTTTGATAACTCGTTGTTGCGCACCACTGCTGTACGCAAAATATGACAATCGCAAGTTTCATTGTGTTTCTAGCGGTTTGCTTTCTTGTACCTCCAAGGTTTCATGGACTTTGGACAAAAAAGTCCAATATCACATATCGCAGCCCCATATCGGGTTTTCGCCGAGACTAGAAGAGGTCGTGGGTCATCGGTGGGAACTCATCACTGGATCAATGGTGTTGAGCAAACGTCAACAAGCCTGCAATTTAGGGATTAGATTTGGATCGGTCCAAATGACGAAAGCAGTCCTAGGATTTTTTTTTATTCGTCAAAAAATGATAGGCTTGATAAATATAGAACGAGGGTGGTACGTGGTGGTGGTTCTTTTATTTTATTTGGACGAGGTGACTGGTTTAAGATGAAGAATGGATCCCTTTTATTGGGTTTTCTTTGTAGCTCTTCAAGGCTATAATGGCCAGGAATTACACCTGTCGCTGTCCAATTCGAAAATTTAACTTTTAACTTTCGTCCATTGGATCATTATACACGTTCATGGACCCGGCGCGGAATTCTTTATCATATTTAATACTCGCATAAATCTTCTCTCCAAATGTTGTTTAGTGAAGGGTTGCCAAGAAGCCCCCCCCCCCGGTCACACATATACAGTACACACACACACACCACACACACACCACACACACACAACACACACACACACACACACACACACACACACACACACACACACCACAACACACACACAACACACACACACACACACACACGCACACACCCACCACACGACACACACACACGCACACTACACGCACACACACACGCCACACACACACACACACACACGCACACGCCACGCACACTCACTCACACACACACACACACACACACACACTTACGCACCACGTCAGCACGCACCCACACACGCGGCGCGACCGCACACACACACCACACACCACACACACACACACACACACACACACACACACACTCACACACACTACAAATACACCCACAACCCACAGACCCCTTTACAGACAAACATTTATTTCATAATCATTGCATTGATTGCATTAGTCCAGTTAATGTGAAACAAGACATTTAATATGAAACATTAATTGATAAATGAATGAATAAATGAATAAAAGAATGGAAGACTAAATAAACAAACAAACAAATAATTGAATAAATAAATAAATAGATAAAAAAATAAGACAGTAAGAAAGATGAACGTAAAATGGCAAAAGGTGAAATTTATTTTTATTAAGTAAGGGGTTGAACTTAAAGGCAGTGGATCTCATTTGCAAACATCCCCATAGACCAGGAAAAGATAATCCATGCCCTTAGGTTATTGATGAATGGCATGTCTGTGAAATCTGGAGGAGAGTAATTGCTTAGAATTTGAAAAATGCGAAAGAAAAACAGTAGCCGTTTAGTGTATGTTCTATGGTAGGCATTTTTTTCTCGCGAGAAAAAAAATCAAATTGGAGTCTAACGTTCACTAAAATTCCACTAAAATTGAGTTTCTAGGTCCTATATTTTGCTGAAGGTTCCCAGATAGCATTTTCTTCTAAATGCCATTGTATGAACACAATGTCAATTTTTAGGCATGCAAAAGAGATCCACTGCCTTTAAAAAAAAAAACAGATTGGAATTTGTGGCGTAAACAAGATTTTCTTCCGGGTGGGAGAGGGGGCAGAAAATAAGTTTTGCTTTAAAACGTGCAGCATATAATACGCACATGAAAGACGTAGCTTACGTTTTGCACTTTTGCAAGACGAAAAATTCGTAGAAAACGCGTGAAAATGAGGACAGATTTCCCGACACAATTATTGGTGTGAAAGACCAACTACTTCTACAACTATTTGTAGGCTCCATTGTTTCAACAATAAACATGATTACAGGGGTGTCGACCCATTTTTTTACATTGGGGTGGTAAAGGTAGGAGAAATGTAAAAAATTCCAGTATAAAAAATCGAAAATTTTGTATGTTCAGTAGTATTTTTTGTATTAAGTTTAAAGGCATTGTATAACAATGTTTCCAGTTAAAAAAAATCTGAACTTCATGATTCCCAATGCTACCAGTGTCTCTGATACAGTCTAAAAATGAAGCCCTGAAAAATTGCAGTTAAAAATGATCATTAAGTGTTTTAAAAAAGTGAAAATCATTGAGAGACAATTCCAGCTTTCCCCCATATACTGCTCTGTTGCAAAATTTCCTATCGGCTGAGAATAAATAATGTACCAATTTGTATCTGCACACATTGTACTAGTGACAGCATAACTGTCCAAACTTTTGTGTTCAAGGGTGTTAATTTGCCCATTCAAACACTGTCAGATATGTCAGATAGCAAAGTTCGACAAATTTTTTAACGGGTCTTCCACAGTGTTTTATAGCATCTTTAATGATTTTGTTGTGTCTTGCACTACTATTAATTTAAGAGTATCCTTGCATTATGATTTATGCATTTTTTTTTGGGGGGGGGGGCAAATCGATATGTTTGCACCCCCCATATTTGCATTGGGGTGGGGATCGCCCCTTGCCACCCCAGGATCAACGCCCCTGCTAGAAGCGTCGATCCTGTGGGGGCAGAGGGGGCGATCGCCCCCCCCCCCTCATGAAAATATTGGGGGGGGGGGCAAACATATCGATTTGCCCCCCCCAATAATTTTGACAACTTGAAAAATTCATAATATGCAATGCAAATATATGTTTTAAAAAAGCATTGGAAAGCACGATGAAACCATTCAACACGGCATAAAAAACACTCTTAAACAAACAAAATTGTCGATTTTTCTTGCGCGCCGAAAATTTTGGACTTTTTTTCACTTTTGCCCCCCCCCCCCCATCCGAAACATGGATCGACGCCCCTGGTCCCTGCCCTTGATCATCTATCATAACTCTTCGAGTTGTGGCGCGCATTTTCTACTTTAGTCGTCCGCTTCTTATCCATTTCATTATACATGTACATCCATCTTGGTTCTGCCAGTCTGCCCTGTTTGGTTGGCACTGGTTTCGTAGACGTTCATACTAATTCCTGTCGCCTCGCTCAAAATTGAAGGAGATGACTTACGTCGTAATTTGATCATTCCTTGTCGACTTATGTTTCACACCTCAATCTTGAATCGAAATCAAAGTAGATCTTATGATTACTTACCTGATATCGCCAATAGCAGCCTCATTATTTGAGGATTACCGGTTATTCATTGTGTATTTCGCTGTATATTTTCCAGCCTGGAGGAAGGCTATCATTTCAGTCATCGAAAAAGTAAAATTTCAGGAAAGAAACTGATTTAGATTTCACCGCAGGTGGCGGTTGCTAATCCTCCCTTTTTCAGCAAAAAAGATATTCAATATTCAAAGAATCTGGGACTAAGGCAAGACATTATTATGGTGGTCGAAATTTGTAAAGAGCAGAGCGAAATTTCTTTCGTCGTCTGTTTGGAAAAAAGTTTGATTAGACTCACAACAGGCAGAGACGTTGTTCGCTCAATACTAGTCCGTCCTTGAAATCAGTCATTCTGTCATATCGGAGCATATTACAAGCTTAAAATTATGTCTTTAATATGATAAAGCGGCGCTTGTGTTACTGCACCCTGTAACCAATGCCTGTAAGTAGTTAGTAGTCGTTCGTTGATTCCACATAGGTTTTAAAGGGAAATGGCAAGATTGGGATAAGTCCCCAATTATTTAGGATCTGTTGCTACCAATATCATGCTTATTGTTGAAGGTTTCTACTGTGAAAATTTCAGGTCAAACATATTCACGCTAGTCCACCCATCTACCAAGATACTCTCTACGCTTGGTGAAAGAGCGTTTTCAACTGCTGCTCCCCACCTCTGGATCGTTTCACAACGTTTCCATTAACAAATGTAAGCTACGTATCCTCCATTCTAATTAGTGTCTCTGGTAAGGTCTAAAATTGAAGCCCTGGAAATTCAAAATTGTAGTTCAAAAGACTATCATTACGTGCTTTAAAAAGTGAAAAATCAGTGAGTGACCATTCCATTTTGTTGTGATATAAAGAATGTTTGTCCCCAGGACATCCATGTACCAAAAAACATCTGTACACATTTTGCATAAAGTGACAGCATCTTGAGTTTTGTCTTCTATGGTGTTATTTGTCCATTCAAACACTATCATGTAGGTCAGTTATAAAGGTGTGACATTTTTTAAATGAGGCTTCCACAATGTTATTAGTGATTTCTTAGATCAATTGTCATTTGTTTTCGCCCAAATTACAGTCCAGGCCTTTTCAGAAAATCGCAGTACAGAGGTATACACTGGAATTAAAAATATACGCACGTTTCGTGACATACATGTAATACATGTACTCGCATGCTATATTGTGAGTGTGTTAGGGGATACAAGCAAACAAGAAAAACAAAACTGAAAGTAAAGATTCATGAGAAGGTACACAACACACTCATCGACAACGCTTGGTTATCTTGTCATGGCAAGAGACTGGACTCTTGGAAAACCCAAAGGACTGATAATCGACGCCTTTTGCCGACTAATTGCATCTTTACTGGTTAACCAAACACTGTAGCTCGTGGGTGGTCGTGCATCAGCAACTACTCGTTAGTCTTCGTTTACAATCACCCAGGATAGTGTCAAAAGTTTGACACTAACATTTGTTAGTTTTTTCGCAAGAAAATGACTGTAATCAAGTTATTAATTTGATTAATGACCTACTGACCCTTTGTTCGTAGTTTTCACAAGTTTGCCGTTTCATGACTTGGATAGCAGATGTTAGTATTATGGCCTAAGGACTGTCACGGGTTGTATATTCAAACGTATGAAATTAAAGACGTGACTGGCCGCTAAAGACTAACTGCAAACCCTTGACCCTAATCCAATTTTCAAGGTGTTTGTGAAAGGTGTGAAAAGAGGACCAGACCAATTGCGCCGTGGTCACAATGGGATTTGAAGACCCGGGGTTTGAGCGGTCAGTTTGTGCGTGGTTTGTGATACATCTGCCAAGGACTGAGGGCGTTCCGAACACTGAACTCCTTGATGCTTCTTGGAATTCCGTCCATGACCTCATAAACGCGCTGCATTGTGGGTGAAAGGGGGATTAGATCAGATCTAGCCTTTGTTAAGACGACCCCTCCTCCCGAAGAACATAATGAAACCCACAAAGGCAAAGAGGCTAACTGAGCCTGGCTCTTTTCAAGTTTTATTCCTTGTCTCAAAAACCCACGGATGTATATTATTATTATATTGTTTATTGAGTAATATTAAGAGGAAGATATTATTTGTTTATTGTAAACCCGATAACAATAACTTATTTCAAACTGGGACGTGAAAAGGAAGATAAACACGTTTCTCAATACTATTTCCGACCAGGACTGAAAAGCAGCTACAATATGACGTTTTCACTGCAGAGCCGACAATCACTGTGAAATCCCTGGTGTATCTTTTGTTCGCGTTATTTTTCACACTTGTTGAAACCCTGAGTCATATTATTCATCGATGTTCTGAGTCATGAACACACTTCTTTAAATAATTATATGCACCTGATGATGACGTCAGCCCCCTCCTTAAATAATAATGAAAAAAAAAAATCGTGTGATAAATTTATTTGAAGCTTGGTTAAAAATATCATTACCAAAGCAACGCAATAGTGACAGCGCCAGCTACCGTTCAAAATTATATCACTAACTTGTTGCATGCTGCCTCCTCCAAGAAACTCAGAACCAGGTTTGATTACGTCACTGTCAAAGAGATTTAATTTATATCAATATAATTTACGTAACAACTAACGAGTAAAGTAAAAAAATTAATTTTACGCAGTTACAATAAAAAGCAGACAAGAGCACAAAATAATTATTTGGAATACACATTCGATTTTAAAATATAATGAAAAAAATAATGAGTAGATCATGGACCTGGGCAAAATGGGATAGAATTTAGAAAAGGAAACAAAATACAAGCTTACTGTATATCACAATCCATAGTACTAAAACGGCAATATATGGTAACTGAAGTGGAACTTATGGAGCTTCAATTTAAAGATTGTCAAACTGTGATGAGCTACATAGTGTGTTCAAATGGACAAATAAACACTCTAGAATACAAAAGTTTGGAAAGTTATGCTGCCACTAGGAAGATATGACTGAACAATTAGTACTCGGGCAGAGTACAAAATAGCCTAGATCTACACACAGTAAGTTTATGGGAGGAAATGGGCAGGTGACTCCGGTCAACTTACGATTTTCACCTTTTAAACGGCAATATATGGTAACTGAAGTGGAACTTATGGAGCTTCAATTTAAAGATTGTCAAACTGTGATGAGCTACATAGTGTGTTCAAATGGACAAATAAACACTCTAGAATACAAAAGTTTGGAAAGTTATGCTGCCACTAGGAAGATATGACTGAACAATTAGTACTCGGGCAGAGTACAAAATAGCCTAGATCTACACACAGTAAGTTTATGGGAGGAAATGGGCAGGTGACTCCGGTCAACTTACGATTTTCACCTTTTAAATGCACTAAAATAAAATCATCATTTTGAAATATGATTTTTTTCAGGGCTTCATTTTTAGACCTTAGACCATAGCAAATTATGTAGCTCACAGGTTTTTTTTAAAGGTATTGGCTAACATTTACCACAGTTAAAAAAATCTGAGCCGCATGATTCCCCATGCTACCAGAGTCTTTGATGAGGTCTAAAAATGAAGCCCTGAAAAAAATTGTATTTCAAAATGATTATTTAGTGCTTTAAAAAAGTGAAAATCGTAAGTTGACCAGATTAACTTGCCCATTTCCTCCCATAGACTTACTGTGTGTACACTGTACACCTAGGTTAATAAAACTCGCCCCGAGTTTTATTGTTTATTCATGTATAACTTGCCATTGGCAGTGTAACTTTCCAAACTTTTGTATTCTAGGGTGTTTATTTGTCCATTTGAACACTACTATAGTTCAGATATCGAAGTTTGACAATTTTTTAAATTGAAGCTCCACAATGTTAGCCTATCACTTTAAACTGTGGTCTCTGGCCTGTGGCTTTAACCACCCTTTTTTCACGCTCGAACAGTCACAATATAATTCGCAACCTTCACATTTGTTGTTTGACCGTGTCGGTAATTGAAATTTACAACTGAATGAATAAGCGATTTATTACTATTTAGTTACATGAAGTCAAGACGAAGGACGTTCTTTTTTTAATTTATATTATTATTATTATGTGTGTGTGTGTTGTTTTTTTTTGGCGTTTTCCTTTTATGCGATAAGCGTGGCTGCACGTATTAAAGGCACAACGTTTTCATGTTTTTATTAAACAAAATCTGAGCGACATGATCCTCCATTCAATTGGCTCTGAGGTCTAAAAATGAATCCCTGAAAAAAATAGTTCAAAACGATCATTAGGTGCTTTTAAAAATTGAAAATCAGTGACCGACCATCCTATTTTCCCCATAGACTGCTGTGCTGTAGAACTTATGTCTATAGGGCCGTTGATTCATGACATCGATATTTTGTCTGTGCATATTTTGCTATAAAGTGACAGCGTAACTTTTTTTCTATAGTTTCGTGTTCATTTGTCCATTCAAACACTATCGGTCAGACATCAAAGTTTGACAAATGGAGCTCTACAATGTTGATCCATGGTTGAATAATGTCTTTAAGTAGGAGTGACCTCGAAGGATCAAAATCAGGTCTCCTGGAGATTTCGGGACCTTGTCTTATCTCATTGCGGATGTCCTTTACGCGTCGGTGGACATACAAACCAATGAAATATCATGAAAATGAAGCACTTCTGTCGTGATGTGTCATTCGTCCCTTCTTACAATTATCTCAGGTCCCAAGTTTGCCTATGTATTGTTAAAGTCACATTCAATTAGATTTTGGTGACAATTATCATTGCAATGATAATTATGAGCAACGTTTTCACATAAAATCTTCAAGAAGGATTTTATCCTTACGTTTGTCTCTGTTAAGTCTTCCATACATTGTAAGTGACACATCAGTGCTACACAAATCATATACAGTATAAGGTTGGATAACACAATGAGGTAAAGCTATACCTCCATGGATACCACGAGACGAAACTGACCGTACGTTGGTTGAGGGGACCCTGGGGCGTAATTCTCCCCCATCCAGTGTGATAATGATAAACTAGTCTTGAAGATGAACAGAAAAACTGTTTTCAAGTGGTGGTCTCGTTTTAGTGCTTCAGTTTTGGAGATAAAATGCAAATCTAATGTGTGATGTTAACAAGAGTAACAGAATGGAGAGTCTTCTTTTCTTGTCTCTAATAGCTATCATTGTCACATCTCTGGCAAAAGGCTGGATGTCAGATACTCTGTGTTTTTCTTTAATTTAATTTCGAATTGTAGTTTGTCAGATAATTCGGTTCATCACTAAAACTGTATAGGGTTCTAATAGAACGACTCCTTGCGTGTTGCTAATGTCGCTTGTGGCTCTTCATGTCAGATGAGAGTTGTTGAAAATACTCGGTCTAGGTCTAAACGCTATGATGCTTGTATTCAGATGTTGCAATATGGATGTACGTGTAGTTGTAGTTAGGCTGTACCTTCAACGTATACCAAAGTAAGTGAAATGCATCCTTTAATTTCAGCATCACGTTCACTGCATGCAGGCTCCTAAAATTGTCAGATCTGATACAGAATTCCGCACCTTTAGTCAAAAAATGTTTCCGGGGGCTCGACATAGTACGTTGATCGTACACTTTAAAGCCATTGGCTAACATTTACCACAGTTAAAAAAAATGTGAGCTACATAATCCTACACACTCAAAAGTGTCTTTGATAAGGTCTAAAAATGAAGCCCTGAAAAAAATTTGTATTTCAAAATGATGCTGTAGTGCTTTAAAAAAGTGAAATCGTAAGTTGACCGGATTCACCCAAACATAATCGAGGTCAGTGGGCTTGGTGCACTGGCATACAGGAACATACGAGCCTCTTTGAGTGGGTAAAGTCAGGAGATGGGAGTATGTTATCTAGTCGTTTTGAAATTTCGTGGCCATTGACCCGAAGAATGGCGGGAAAGTTCGCTCATCTTGACAACCAAAAGAGTCCAAAATTTATCAGATTTTGGCGTGTCGATTGCGCATATGGTTTTACCTAAGAGGCGCCAAATAAATCATTGATAGATAGGGCGTTTTGTTTGTACAAGTGTCGCAAAACATGTAGAAACCCCCATTTATATATGACATGTATTTTTTTTAGATTTGAATTTTGAACGCTTTGATTTACACAGAAAGCCGTATGAGGATTATAGAGAATACAAAACAGAATTGAACATGGATTGAACGTGGAACATGCAGAATTTAAAAATAACGCAATTTTTTTTAAATAATATTGTTAATCCCTATATGATTTAATTTTATAGCGCTAATCATCATAATATGATGATTATTGTGCAAGTCCATTTTATGGACTTTTGTTCTTTTGATATTTATCAACACGATGAAACGGCTGTATAATCAAAATAATAAATAATTGCCTGCCAAAAGGTGCGTGGAACTGTGGGTGTGAGAATTGGATTTGAAGAACATACGCCCCTAGAAAAACGACCACACACTGCCGTTGCAATATCTCAGTAACAGGTTTTTTTTTGAGAAGGAGCCAGCAACTAACAGGCATAAGTTACGAAAAAATGACATTGTGAGTATTGTGAGAATTATGATACATGGTGATAAAGACAGCCTATAATAAGGGGTACTGTGTGATACCCTCAGCAAGGCCTTATAAATTAGTTAATTTGTGTTTATTTCACGTCTTTGCAAGTTTTATCCAGGGATAAAACTTGCAGAAACAGCTATAGCGGGAGGAGCTTATCGATTCAAACAGTGCATACATTACCACGGCGCGACTAACACACGTCGGGTGACATGCATCTGTCACACATGGTCAGCTCCAGACTGTAGTGCATTGTGATCTGATTGGTTGGCAAGAACTCAATTTTTTTCTTAACTAATGCCAGTTAGTTGCTGGCTCCTTCTCCCTTTAAGTTTGTCCTGCTACCTTCGAGAACATTTTAATAAATGAACATTGTGATAAGAAAAGAGTAACGGTATCTCAAAGTTGCATATTTGTGAAACGCTGACGTCTGACCTATGGCATTGTTTAAATGGACATATAAACATGTTATGTAGCTCAGATATATATATATATATATATATTGAAATTTGAAACATTGTTAATTTTTGCCTTAAATTTTTAGTAGTCTCTGGATAGTGATGTAAAATGTCTTTATTCATTTTCGTATCGCGTTCATGCATGGCTCCATGCATATGTATAGAGAGAGAGAGTTCACTGGGAGTTCTTGAAATGTTAGTCTCGTCTGCGGTTTGAAAGTTTCATTCCCAAATTGATTGGAAGGTGTAAAGGCTTGAAATAAAAGAAGACAATTTTCCTGGAATTG
>JZLH01S0051536.1:1413-18669 GCA_001188425.1 Eucidaris tribuloides | reverse complement strand
TATATATATATATATATAGTATTGTTCGTCCCACCCTAATATACATATATATAAAACTAAAACTATATCTAGAAAACTAACTCTAAAATGGATTGCATATTTGCAAAAACTGTGTTTAGCGAGTAATTGCTTATATATGCAGGGTTGGTCTGTCAATGGTACAAAACCCTTTACTTTCAGACAGAGGCTATATAATTTATTCTGATACAAAGATTGTATCAAATGAGACATACTAAATATAGACAAAAAGTACACAAATATTTCAAAGGAATACAAGGTTATACATTTCAAAATTAAACAACATATTTTTTGTAAGTCGTAATGTACTCTATCACCTTACAACAAGCTTCAATGGTAAATAAATGGTATTCGTATGGTGGTAAATGGTAGAAGCTATAGTGAATGGTGTATCAGTGGTGTGTAAATGGTGTACACTGAATGGTTGGTGGCGTTCTTGTGTACTGTAAAGGGTACTGAATGGTAAATGAACGGTCTGTCAGTGGTGTATGGATGGTATGCTAAATGATAAATGGTGTTCGTTTGTCTGGTAAATGGTATGTATGCGGTACATTGACTGGTAAAGTGGTCTCTTAATGGTGTGTGAAAGGTTTATGCAGAACGATAATTGGCGTTGATGTAATAATTAACATTTTGATGTGTTTGGTCGATGGTAAGCATAAATAATATTTGACAGGTAAATGGTCTCTCAGTGGTGTTTAAATGGTATATGCTGAACGGTGAATGGTATTCATTGTATGGTAAATGGTATACATATGGCAGATTGATTGTCAGATGGTCTCTCAATGATGTCTGAATAGTATCCCATTGGTATAGTGAATGGTAAAACTGTATGTTTATTTATACGCATATTCATATTTAATTTACATAATCTGTAAAAAGCACAGTTTCAGTCATTATTTAAACAGTTTATCAATAAAGTTTTGAATAAATCAGTTTCAAAAGTTCTATAAGTAGCAAACAGGTTAAACCCCATGTAAATGCTGCCTATTCTTATAGGACCCCCTGTATGCGAAAATAAAAACAGTAGGTAACCATGACATTTCTAGCCCTTAATGTAGATGGTATATAATATGTAGCAATTGCAAAAACCACCAAAGGTGGAAATTGAATGGTAAGCAGTCCGGCAAAGGTTCTAATCGGGATGATGGCCACGTCCCGATCGGCTTGTCTGCATCGACCAAAACTGGACGATGGCCTTCTGTACGCATGAGCAGACGCTAATAATTTTCCCATAGTTTCGTGCGATATTTCACTGGCGATCGCCATATTGTACAGGTCAAATTGATATAATCTCATTTCCAGCTGCTTACCGATGAAATCAACATAGCGAAATAAACCACTTTCATAATGTATTCAAATTTATGGATGTTCTGTCTTCCGAAGCCTAGTGACGAGTTATTTCCTTCAACTGTTCCTGTGAATACATTTTCAATACTGAAAATGCAACCTGATTAGTTGTTGCTATGTCAGGCAAGTCTCTGGCAAGCCTCCGGCAAGCTATTAGGTTGTCAAGAGTAACCTTTGTCAAAAAAGGTATGCATAAAATTTGCATGAATTGTGAAAATGGTCTATTGGCGTTGATTGGAAATGAGGCGAGCGACTGCTCGACGTTCTAAGACTATGTTGAAATAATGTTTAAATATTTGTATTTCAAAATCTAGACTACAAAAACAAAAACTGAACTACAGATCGATGTAATAATATACCAGCATAAATAATCTGGTGTAAAAATAGCCCCCAAAATTATTTCAAGAGACGGGAACCTGATTTTGTGAAAAAAAACCGCAGAGTTGCAGACAACTGACCAATCACGTTCATGGATTTGACCTTTCCATTTTTTTCATCAGCCCGTTTTGGCGTATTAGAGTCCCAATCGGGACGCGGCTTTTACCCGAATAAGACATGAGCCGGACTGGTAAGTCAGTGGAAAGCCAATGTAGAATGAGAATGGTACGTCAAGGATACGCCAATGGTGGAAGACAAATGGTATGTCAAAGGTGACTGAAAGGTCAATGGTAAACCAAGGATAGAAGGTAGTCTATTGTGACCAAGGGTGGATAGTGGATGGCGTTTCAATGATAAACCAATGGTGAATGGTACAAAGTTAACGGGAGGACATGATTTTATGGCAAAAAAAAAGTGTCTGGTGAAAACCACCGTCGGAACGTGATATCCGAAATGATAAGTATCGATACTCGTGGATAATTTTCACTTCATATTGGGCTTCTGTCAAAAAACGGCAAAAAATCGTAATCTTTCAATGTCGGCAGCACAACTCAATTTGACAAACGTTAGTTTCAGTCGCCAATTTTACGTGTATCAGAGGCATCGATCCTGTGGGGGCAGGGGGGGGCGATGTCTCCAATGAAAATGTTTTTTTTTGGGGGGGGGCAAACATATCGATTTGCCCCCATTAATTTTGACAACTTGAACAAATAATAATATGCAATGCAAATATATTTTTTTAAAAAGCATTGGAAAGCACTATAAAACCTTTAAACATGGCATAAAAACCACTCTTAAACATACAAAATTGTCAATTTTTCGCGCGCAAAATTCTGTATTACAATTTGGCGCGCGGAGTGCGCCGAAAATTTTTGGACATTTTTTCACTCCCCCCCCCCAAATCCGAAATATGGATCGACGCCCCTGACGTGTAAGCCCTGAAAGTCTTGATTTAGATGATCCATGGAGGGTCCATGGATGATCTCATCTGACTCCAGCTTCTGATGTCACAATGCTCATTAAATATGAAGTGTCATAACCATTACTAAACTAAATACAACAAGTCTAAGCACCCACACCTTTTCCTCCTTCAATGTTCCCAATTGAAACACATCCTCACTACTTCGGATGAATTTCAACCTTTCTGCACGTCTGGTTATATTATCCTTGGGTACGGAGCTGTCTGGCTTATCTTTACCCAGCATTTCTTGTAATTCGTGACAAAATGTGTTATGTATACTCAAGGCCTGGCCCTCTGGTGTTGCCTTCATACCATTACCAACTAACTCAATCGCACTACTGATACTATCAATTTGCTTGCGAAACTCATCTTCAATGTTTGACAATTCACTGTCTAGTTTCTGTTTATGTTTTTTATATTCGTTTATCAGCTCGTCCCGTCTCTGATTTAACTGCTGCACGGATTCCTCATGTGCCTTGTCGATTTCCTTCGTCTGTTGTTTGAAGACAGTCTCCACTTTGTCTCGCTGCTCGTCAACAATTTCAATGTGTTTGTGTATCGTCATCTTCATCATTTCGGCTCGCTGCTGCAATAATCTGATGTTTTCCTTGTAAGTCCTCTCGTGCTCCTTTGCGTCTATGACACGGTGGCCCGCTTTCTCGTGTTCTAACATTCGGCATCGGAAGCAGATGTATTTATTGCAGTTTGTACAGTAAGAGTCTTCGTCTTCAACTGCGTGTATCTTACATTTACGCCGCCTTTTAACGGCTGATTTGCCCGATTTTAAGTCTGCCATTGTTATGACTTGGTGTCCAATGTTCTTCTTCCATTTAGCATGCATTTCATGACAAGAGACACACAGGTATTCTTCGCATTCCTGACAGTAAGTTTCAGCTAACGGCTTATCATCCGAGTCGCAGTTGGTGCAAGTCTGCCTGAGTTCAGATTGCTGGGTGTTCTTGACATCTTCTACCATTGATTTTACCGGGATATTTGTTGGAAGTGTAGACACATCCCCATTCTTCACGTCAGTGATCTCACGACAAACTGGACAAGATATCTGATTAGTCTTTGATCGAGACTCATAGAGGTTAGATAGACAGCCTTGACAGAATGTGTGTGTGCAGACTAACTGTTTGGGTTCGTTGAAATAATTGAAACAGATTGGACACTCGGCATTTTGGGTGACCACTTCCTCCAGATTAGTTGCCATGGTAATGGTGTACCACTGTTTTGTATAAAGACAAAAAGGAAATTATATCGTTTAGTAACACAATATAATGGTGACAGTAATATATAGACCTAGATGTTAATATGAAATACTTATGAAAGCTGAAAATACAAATTAACCCCCCCCCCGAGACAGACAGACACACACACACACACACACACACACACACACACACACACACACACACACACACACACACACACACACACACACACACACATACATACTGTCGTGTAATATGTATCTAGATTCAGTATTAATTCCTTTTCCCCTTTCCCTACTTCAATTATTATTTGGACCTCCCAGTAATATCAACTGTAGGTAGCCTAAACACCCTGAACAGATCTTATAAACTAGATGAATAAACTCATTGTGTTAAGAGCAATGATGCATAGACTAATTCGAGTCACGCCTTCCCTTTACCACTTTCTCTAAACTTCCATAGTAACCCTGATTGACAAATGACTGGAACCAATAAGAATACTTTAAACTTATCATTCCACTAAAGTTAGATTCCCCTAAAAGTTTTCCTGTTCAATTTTCCTCTAAGAAGGGGACTTGGGACTGGACCACGATTGGGCAAAGACACTTCAACAACTCTCTCTCTCTCCCAACGATTATACTTTGTTATGTTATTTGGATTCTTGAGTTGAAACTTCGAGAGAATAAACGACGAAATACTAATTGAACATGTCTATTTTGCTGATTTATTGAAGTACACTGTACCTGTCCAACTAAATATAGATATACCGATCCCTACACAACAATACATACATATACACAATGTATACATAAATTGGTCTAGACGCCAAACAAATTGAGTTTCGTTTGCACTTCATGCTATTAGAACAAATTTGGTATCATTGCAAAGCTAAAGGTCTGATAGTCGAGGACCAGCCTGTAGGTCCCGTGACCAAAGTCTGGGAACAAATGTTTGAAAGTGGTTTCGGTTTCCTGATGGATTTTTAACATTTTTTACTTCAAACTTTCGGGCATTTTGGGTAGGGGTCAATTAAAGTTCACACACGGGTAAAAAATCAAAGTTGTCTAAATTGTGTTAAATTAATTGTCTTCCTCACAAGGTAGGAAAACATATGATTAGACACCATTATCAGCAAACTTGGTCAAGTTACCATTTTGACCCGACATCAAAAGTGCATTGACCTTTTCATATTTTGGGCTGTAGCGCCCTGAGTTGAGATTTGATGTATAACAAAGTATATATTATTGGAAGCCTTGTGAGAAGACGAGTAATTTAATATGCATATATTGACACAATTTAGAAATCTTCGATTTTTGACCCCTGTTTGAAATTTAACCAAAACCGTTCTAAAGAATGGGAAAATTTTACTAAAGGATTTGCCAAGGCGGCGTCAAACTCAAGGTCACCTCAAGGTCCCCCTGTGTAAGCATTTCATGGAATAAATCTGTTCCTAGACCTTACATGTACCAAAAATAAATTTAATCCCATCATGTACTCCTGAAAAGGTACACTTTATGTGTTATGGGGTATGACCCTAAATTTGTAGTAATTCACAATAGGCGATTTGAGGTCATTAAATTTTAAATCCCGTTTCCGTGGTAACGGCCCACCCGCCGTTCTTGGCATCTGGCAGATTCACATCCCTCAGACCTTTAGCTTTGCAATGATACCAAATTTGTCCTAATAGCATGAAGTGCAAACAAACTCCTAAAATAAGCCGTTTCGCAGATTTGGCGTCTGGACCATATACATTATATATACACACACATACATACACACACACACACACACACACCCACAGACATGCGCATGCGCACAAACACACACGCTCGCACACACACACACACACACACACACACACACACGCACACACACACACACACACACACACACACACACACACACACACACACACACACACACACACACACACACACATACACGATTACAGAGGCACAACGCTACATCTTTTGCTATCTGTGTGGAGCTGTAGCACAGTTTACGGAGCACAGTCAGCCATCCAACCATGTTGTCCCAACAGTGCATAAGGAATTCACTGTGGATTCCATCTGGACCAGGAGCTTTGCCTTGCTTCAGAAGCTTGATTGCCGCAGTCCCTTCCTCAATAGAGAGTCAAGGTCTAAGCCTGTATGCATCTGAAGGGTAGGCCCATGTCTGGGGGCTATAGAGGTTTCTCTGGGGACTTCTCTTTGGAACTCTTCGTTTCTTTGCTTTACAATGTTATCTGGGGGTATGGGGCATTGCTTCTTGGCAGAGGTTCTGCCGGTCAGTCTGTTTATGGAAAGCCATGCCTTCCATATCAATTTGTTTAGCAAAAAACGCTCCACTTAGGGCAGAGAAATACGAGGTTTTACGCACAAGTCATGCATCACTGCTCTCGCACCGCGCTGTGTAGGAGGAAGCAACGAACTGCTACATTAAATGATATGGGTGTTCATAATACATGTCATGAACGTGCGTGACAACTGGTTGTTTTAATCTAAAATGTTTTTGTCTTACAGCTTTCTTTAGGGTGCAAATTGCATTCCTCATCGTAGTAATCAGATTCAGTAACTGTAATCTTGGACAAGTGCAGTGTAGTTTATACACAATGTGAACATGCACCCCTTCACAAAGGTGAGTTAGGTCCAACTTTACTCGGTTCGTATGTACCAGTACCTGACCATGTAGATAACTTGAAATCGAAATAAAATACTTGAGCAATTTTTTTTTAAATAATCAAAACTGACGATGTCAATATGATTCAGATTAACACCGACAATATAGAAAAAAGTGTTCACGGCGTATAATTTATCCCTAAACTCCAGAATCTGCCATAATTTCTATGACAATTGAAGCTGTGAAAACCGGCGAGTTAACACTTTCATAGTCGGGGTTTCTATGTTGTCTACAATACATGGACAAGCTACGTCTAGCTAGGTCCCGGCCAAGTCTACATCTACCTTAGATTAACAGTTGAAATTCTGTAGAATTTTATCCATAACCGATTTCAAACTAAAACATGAACATCCACAAAATACCACAGATAATTGCTTACCAGTTCTAAGATCTTATAAGCACAGGAAACACAGACATGTGATCGTATAAAATTTGATATTGTACATGGTCTTCCAAGCTTTCAATTTTCAAGTCAAAGGTGCGCGCGCTAATCCAGCTAGCTAGCTAGCTATCTATGCACGTATATGCAAGCGCGCGCGGGATATGCAATGCCGGATAGGCCGTATTAGTACCTAGTAGTAGTAGTAGCCAATCGGTAAACCTGTTTGAAAAGTGAAACATGACAGAGGCTTTTTTCATCCGATCAAAATCCTTCTTAGATTTTTAGGGACTAAAGAAGAGTCTTTGTCATCACTTTTTAAGAGGTTCTATTATGACGTATGTAATTCGATACAGCGAGTTGAAAATACACTACTCCATGCGATCTGGTGCTTGACCGCAGACTTTGTGTACAAATGGATTACAAAAATTATCAAACATGTTGAAGAAGAGAGTTTTATCATTTTATTGTTTTAACAGATCAACATCTTGATGTGTTGGAAGATATCTGGGCAATTCCATCAAAAAATGGTCGTAATCCCCATAGGGAATGACTTTAATGCAGCGCGCGCAGAGAAAGGAGCGCAAACAATTTAATATGCGGGAGGAGTATGTGAAGTCAATAGTGACACCTTCAATCCATCGTTCCTGGCGTTTCTGGTCAAGATGGGCAATGAGGACATTCGTAATTTCCCTTTTATCTTCTTTTATCTTCATCAGATCCATGGTATCTGTTGTAAAGGTTTTAACATTCATCATCCGAGGTTGGGATATATGTATGCTTTGTGAAACCTGAAATGACAGACTTGGTAGCAGCTGTGGTGAACTGATTGTAGGCATCGTTCAATGTTTTTTGTTGTTGGGATAGGCAGATCCTCTGCCAGTTTTTATGTAAGCTCCCTGAAGTGGTCCCAATTAGCTTTCCTGAAGTTCCATCTTGGCACAGGAGAAGACTTGGTAAAAGTGAGCAGGGGCACTATAGAGATAAAGGAGGGCCGGTGATGAGAGCGAGAGAAGTGATTCAGCACTTCCTGCCAACAGCTAGGGTTGTTCCATTGATCTTGTTGCAGAATGCGATGTCTGGATTTGTTCCCCTATTCCACCTGCCAAAGTGAAAGGAGGCTGGTTGTTTCGGATCAAACAAGGTATGCAGGCTATTGATTGCACACCACGCAGCTAAGTTTTTACCATCAGCGTTTGAGTATGGATAGCCTCATGTTTCATGACGGCAGTTGAAATCACCAGCAATGATGAAATGGGAGGATACGGCTGGGAGGTGTCAAGTGCAACTGAAGGTGTAGAGGTTCACCACTTGGATATTGTTGATTTCTGGGTAGGCTCGTCCTCACCAGAGCTTCGTTCATGTACAAACGAGAGTTCCGAATAAGGGTGGCGATACCATGGTGAGCATTGGGAATGAAGTCTGCTAGAATGTAGCCATACAACTTCTAATTTGGCTGAGTCAGTTTGGTGGGTCTCTTGGACAAAAACCACCCCCGATACAAGTTTTTGAAGAACTTCCTGCTTGGCAGAGGTCGATGTTAGATGATATTGATTGTTTCCAGTGTTATATCGAGCAGTGACGTAAGAAGCAAAAATATTTGGGGGGTCAGAAATGATTATTAATAAAAAGGTATACATGTTCATATGTCCATGTGTCTGCGTATATTATGTATGTATGCATGCACATGTACATGTACATGTATGTGTGTGTGTGTGTGTGTGTGTGTGTGTGTGTGTGTGTGTGTGTGTGTAATGTAGTGTGTGTGTATGTATGTGTGTGTGTGTGTGTGTGTGTGTGATGGTATTGTGCGTATGTGTGTGTGTGTGTGTGTGTGTGTGTGTGTGTGTATGTGTGTTTTACATCCATGCATACCTTTCTAAATAGTGTAAGCACATTATTATATTGTGTCAAAGTAAATCTGACGAACTGACACAATGCAAAAATGGTCAGGGTAATGGTTATACAAATTATGACATCAGTAGCTCGTGTGAAAATGGGCAATCACTGAAAATGTGCTCTTTTTCAAATTTTGAAAGCAATAATAAAATCAAATGCATTTCATTGTGATTTCATTGGCTGTTCACAAACTGGAACGAGAAATGTATTTTAAAGACTCGAAACTAAACAGACAGAACTGTAGGTGATATTTGTAATGTTTAATAAAAATTCATCTAATTGGTTTTTGTTTTTGGAGTTTGTGTTGTCATATTACACTTCAAAATTATTGCAAAGTAATCCGTGAGCAAGCGCAGCGAGCAAAATTCTGAATCATTTGTCGAGAAAAACGCTTAGGGTGAAACGAAACGAATCTTGAAATTATACTGAAGAGCATTTTGTGTACAACATAAAGGATACCCCGAACAATTGTTGTACTCAATATTTCGCTCACTTTATGAACAGTCAAAGTTGTACAAATAATTATGAAAAATATCGATTCCAGTGGGGGAAAACCGTGATTATTTGATACATAGATTACAAAATGTGTGGTATTTCATGAAGGTGAAGAAAACAGTTTAAGCCCCTTTGTATCTTGTTTACATGCTATCAGGGAGTCAATGTAAGGACTGCGCATTATAAACGGTTGTCCTGTTTAACTGTTAATGAATAGTAACAGTTATGGAAAATATGATTATGAACTATAAAAAAATACGAAATCTGCATCAATTCATGAATGGAAAAAAGACATTTATTAATTTAAGCCTCTCTGACCCATGATCAAATTTCATTTGGGGGGTCAAGCGCACCCCCAAAACCCCCCATCTGTACGCCGGTGATAGCACGAAATATTTTGAATAAGCCCAAAGTTATCGACGCGGCTACATCGAATGACTCCCAGTATGAGTATATGAGTTCATGTGACTTGAACAGCTAGATACGGTTATGTGGTTACTAGATAAAACCAGTCTGGTAACAGTGTCTCAACTCGTGTCATTCGACTTGGTTGGTGAATTGACTCAACTGTCAGTGGAGATTACAGTATATTTATATGCATATCCATATACATATTTTTTGTGGCATGCAAAGGAAGACGGTATTCAGTGGTTGGTGAAATTAATGGATGGATATTTAGAATTAGAATTTAGAATGAATGAAGGTACGGAAACAAGAAAATGAGTGTGTAAACGAATAATTAGTGAGCAAAATAACAATGAGCTATTGATTGTGCAAATCAATGGCTGTTTGAGTTTTTAAATGAATAAACTGTATGGTCGTAGCAGAGCAGATTGAGCATTAGGGGAACAAGGGCACTGATTCCGAGGGTCAATGTATCTTTTACCGCCCCAAAATTAACAACATTTTTTTGTTTATAAAGGTAACCTATACGGACACATTAATTTCAGTTTGTGAGGAGGATCTATACCCTTGGCCAACAAAACCCAACTCGACATGTATGAATCTATTGAAATTAGCATACAAAGAGGTTATTTTGTCAATTTCGAGATCAGATTCATAGGTCTTCAATATCAAAACTCATAACTTGGCGCTTGCGAAAAAATTATACATGTGGGTTGAATTTATGAGTCAGATACATGTTGCAAGGGTCAAGTCTTGTAATCTACGTAGAGGATACGGATACCTGTTGAATATTTGGATAGGCCTACTTACATGTATACCTTTAATGTTTACTTCATTTTCTTTCAATCGCAATCTGATATACAGTGTGTCTAAAATAATATGCAAGAGAAAAGCGCCCTGTTTGGCAATTAGAAAGTACTGTTGTGACACAATGCTTACATCAATGTCAAGGGCATAGTTCTAGCTTTTAAATGTTGCTTGTTCTGTTAAATTTGCATGTTTTAATTTCGAGATAGGGCCTATGTGTAGTTAACAACGACAGGGTAAAATCACAATTGTGCCACTTTTACTTCAGTTAATGATAGCATTATAGGCTATCTTACTTCGTAAAAGTGGTACAATGTGATTTACCCTTTCGTTGTTAACTACACATATCTTGAGAGTGAAATCAGCAAATTGAACAAAACAAGCGGGATTTGAAAGTTTAGACTATGTCCTTGACGCAAATGTCAGTCAAATAATAATGTCAAATTGTCAAAGAGGGCGCTTTTGACTCGCACAATTTTTTTTTAGATATGCTGTACATAGTGTCATATTTATAAAGTCAAAGTAGGATTCAATTGTTTGAACTGAGTGGAATGCAAAGTCGCACTCATATTAACGTAGTTATAGTTTTTATCCAAAGCACAAACTTTTCATGGGGGCAGATTCACGAAACCAGCCTAAGACCAATCCTATAGGTTAGAGTTGTGGTTGAACTTAGGCCAGAGGTTCCTCGAAACCGACTCTAAATCCAACTCCAGCTCTAAGTTGTAATCGATCTTAATCGATTATAATCTAGACTTGACTAAGCATGGTCGTCGATAATGTAGTGCCTTAATCTCTTTTAGAGCGGTAGATAATATAACATGCCATATGTAAGGTTTCTCCAATGTACTATCATTGACCCTATTCTATTTTAGTGATCAAAATTCAGAAAAGTACCGATGTTTGAAATTATATATAATGCCGTTTTTCTCGCTTGAGTAATAGCAGTGGAACCCCGATTTTGTTAGTCTTTGCTTCATACATCATTGACTTTGATTTCATTTCTAAATGTGTTTTATGCATTGATCCATAAAAAATAATAGCACGTAATTAACGTATAAACAGTACTTTACAAATGAAATCATTGATTTATACTGGGGGAAATGTATCATTCATGGATTTATGTGAATATTAGTACATAATGTCTGAAACGGAAGATACGGTGATTTGTGAATATATCAAAATTGTAAAGTATGGAACACGACGTGTGCTGATATTGTGTTCATGACTGCCTATTGTTCTATTGTGGAGATCCGACATTGCAAATTTTTCACTCTTTAAGCTACTGTCACACTGTAGACGATTCCGTCTGCCTCCGTCTGAAATATTTACCTCAAACGGTGTCAGACGGGGCAAATGAATACAATAGTAATGGAGCAGAACGAAAGAGCACCGTCTGTCAACGTCTAGATACGTTTGTAATCCAGTTGAAAAATCGAATAAAAAGTCCAATAAACGTTTATAAACGTACGCGTTCGTTTTTCAAGACGAATCGTTAGACGGCGCAGTGTGACAGTAGCCTTAAAGGAGTGAATGTCAAAAAACTCGGAGTGAATTTAGAGTGATTTTCGAGTGAATTTAAAGTGAACTTAAGTGATTTTCACTCATTCTGGAGTGAACTTAGGGATCATTCGGTATCTCCGAGTGATCCCTGAGTTCACTCCAAAATGAGTGAAAATCACTTTAGTTTACTCGAAATTCACTCTTTTTGACATTCACTCCTTAAAGAGTGTACAATTTCGCTCGTTTTTTAAAGAGAGTAAATTTTCATAATTTGTTCCTTGCGAACAGACTTTTCCAACTATTCGCAGTGGAAAGGGATGTGAGGTTGTATACTATAGGAGCACGGGTGAATAAGCCACCGAATGCTCTCAAATCACAAAGAATGTAGTTGAAATACTCAAAAAAAGTGTGTGTGTGTGTGTGTGTGTGTGTGTGTGGTGGGGGGGGGGGTGATCCCCCACAAGTTTGTTTTTGGGGTTAGAGCTCTACTCCTTCCCCCGGGTCCGATGCCTGTGAGTAAATTGAGAGGTACCGTATAAACAGTGTGTCCCAGAAAATAAAGGAAACCGGATATCATGGCAACATTTTTACATAATAATGATTCACTTTTTTCATGAGTTGTACATGTTGTTTCTCTTCTTTCATGTGATGTGCAATTTATTATTCATCATTCACGCACGATTGAATACAATGGACAGCGGTGCTACCAAAATTCCATTTTCACACACAAGTTCCACATTTGAACGTATTTTCAGGGTAGTAAGTCTAATCATCTTTCCAAAAAGATAAAGATTAGATAAAAATTCATAATTTCTTCTTTTATCTGACACCTCATGCGTCAAAAAAAATGAGTGACGTTTGCTAAAGAACAAATAAATAAAGACATACTTGAGTAAATGCATTTTCAGCATCTGGAAGCGAGCTGAAGAATATGTTTGCCCGTGGCTTATTCCACACAATGGCTTACTTGGGGCACAGCAATAGGCTTCCATCCTGCTGCCAGGGTAATTTCTCGGTTGTTGGCTACTTGCTGCAGACAACAGGGTTAATGAATGCATTTTGGAACATTTTTGATAACAAACATCTTTACAAATTGTCCTTTCTCAATTATGCATCGCTCATATTTACCTGTGAGTTATAATATTTACAAATAATATAGGCTTTTGAATAATGTTCTTCAATATCAAAGATATCCTGAACGCATTCAACATGACAGTTTGAATTTCAGATTTTCTCGTGAAAATGTGTTTTTAATAGTGTCCATAATGATTGTCTTTACTCTGCTGTGCGTGAATAAAATGCTCTGTGACGAAGATAAAATATGCTTTTTAAATATGTATGATTCTCTTTACATATTTGTATCTAAGATATTAACAAATGCTAATTAATCTCGGTTTCCTTTTTTCTGGGACATATAAGGTAAAAAGAAAAGCGCAAAGTGTAGCATTCCCTCGCCTATATATGCACATTTAATGAACTGTGAACTTTGCCTCTTGGCCTAAATAATCCGAAATTATACTTAGGCCGTATTTTAGTACTACCTTCATACTAAATTTCATTAAAATCTGTCTAATATTACTATAGTTATCAAAAGGAAATGATATTTTCGGATAGATATGCTCAATTAGCTATTTTCACACAGATGTATTTAATGAGATATGACCTTTAAGCTACATAGTACACCAAAATCAATCTTTGGTTGCATTTTGATGCCAATCATGCCATACCTTTCTATAAAATTTGATGAAAATCTTTCAAGATTTACTAAAGTTATTGAATGGAAACCAGAAATATGTAGCTATTTCACATTCAATGAGCTATTTGTTGTATATTGAATAGCTGAAAGTATTCAGGTTAATTTATTCATATAAACTCCTCAAAAAAGTTTGGAAATCTGAGTTTGATGGATTATTTCTCCCTTTCAGTAGTAGAAATTAACACACGCTTGGTACCAGCAGAAGGATTAATTTTCTTTAAAATGCAACCCTACTTGTTATAATTATCCCATCAGGGAAAAGGTAGTATTTTAAAATGTAGCATAAAGTGTAAATTGAAAAGCTGCAAAATAACAAGTGGTCATAAAGAGTCAATAAATAAAATGCTCTTTTGTATGAAGTTATGTCGTTTGTTCTCAGTTGGTCAGCCATGAATGTCAATTTCAAGAGGAGCCCCTGCCATTACAAATGTTCATGACTTTGACATTAACGGCTTCGGTAAGTCACCGAATTTCTTATTTCCATGTTGATGAGTGAGTTTTCCAATGTCTTTTAGTCATAATGCATTATAAGAGTAACACGAACACTATCATGGATTCAAACAAACATGTGCACAAGCAAGCAAGCAAACAAACAAATGACAAAAAATGTATGTCATTTAAAAACAGAACTGAAACCATTCAGTCTTACAGTCATAAACAAAGGAAGTGGCGGGGCTTCTTTTGAAACTGACATTCATGCCTGACCAGTTGAGAAGTCATAACTCCATACAAAACATCACGTTCTTATTGACTCTTCATGAAAACCAATCCTTTTGCAGCTTTCCAATTTACACTTTATCCCATATTTTCAAATACTGTCCCTTCTCGATAGCATAATCATACCAAGTAGGGTATCATTTAAAAAAATAATCTTTTGCTGGTACAGAGCATGGGTTGATTTCTACTACAAAAAGGGAGAAATAATCGATCAAAGTCAGATTTCCAAACTTTTTTGAGAAGTTTATATATTAGAGTCAGAAAGCATCTTATGCTAATGTAAGCAGATATACCAAAAACCTGCCAGACAGGATTGTTGGAATGTCTACCAGGTCACTACAGGTGTTCTATAAATTATTCAGATGTGCATTGTGTTTAGTCTTATTGTTTGCATTTCAGCTACATGTTGAGTCCGAGTTCTAATAAACCGGGAAAGTTAGCCACAACTTAGTTTTGGCTCTATTTTAGTATGTTAATTTCTGCATTCATTGTTTATTTTGTTATGTGTTATATTATGAAATAACACTATGACTTAGACCTTTTAGTTACACACCCCAAAATCAAACTTGGGCTGTATCTTGATATCAAGTGCCTTCATACCAGATCCCATGAAAATCCGTCAAACATTACTAAAGTTATCAAACGGAAACCGGGTAAATATCTAGTTTTGCATTTACTGATCTATGACCTTTGAACTTTGAGCTTCATACTGCAACATCAAACTTGACCTATTTTGATATCATGTACCTTCATACCAAATCTCATAAAAATCCATCGAATATTACTAAAATTATCGAAAGGAAACCATTTACTTAGTTTTTTGGGCAATTAGTGGTTATGACCTTGACCTTTAAGTTACACACTCCAAAATCGAACTCGGGCGATATTTTGATATCATGTTCCTTCATACCAAATCTCATGAAAATAGGTTGAACAGTACTACAGTTATAGAACGGAAACAAGTTAAATAGCTACTTTGGCAATGAGCTATGACCTTTGACCTTTGAGCTACACACTCCTAAATCGAGCTCGGGCTGTATGTACTTTCAAACCGTATCTCATGAAAATCCGTTAAACATTATTAAAGTTATCGAACGGAAACCAATTAAATATCCTTTGGACAGTTAATGAGCTATGACCTTTGACCTTTCAGCTACACAATTTGCAGTCTTGGTGTTATACTCGATTCAAATATGACACTTAGTTGCTACATTTCTAGCATGTGTAAATCAACTTATTTTCACCTACGTAACATTGGTTTAATATGAAAATATCTTACTGAACAAGTGACACAGAACTTGTCATGCAGTCACGCATTTGTGACTTCACGCTTAGATATGGGTAACTCATTTTTGTTTGGACTGCCTGACACTCTTTTGAACCGTATGAAAGGATATTGCAATCATTGCTGCTGGAGTCAGTATTCGCACCAAACCTTCCGACAGTATTACACCAATTTTTCTTAAGCTGAACTGGCTTCAAGTTAAACATAGGATTGTCTTTGAAATTCTTCTTTTTATGTACCGTTGTTGTCATGGAATTGCTCCTGCATATCTGACTGAATTGTTCAAACTTCATCAACCTAACCGGCCTCTCTGTTCAAGTAACGAACTTCTTCACACTCAATCTGTTGTCAATCTGTATAGATCATCGGTCAGAAGATCTTTTTATCTGCCGGTGTAGCCGGACCACGTTTGTGGAATAATCTACCGGAAAAAATAGAAAATGACTACCTCCTTAACACAATTAAAATCTAACTTGAAAACTCACCTCATAAAAATGAATTTTGACCGTAATTATCACCTATTTATTTTTACTGTAAATGTGTTATGTTCTCCTGTGTAGTTTATGTAACTGCGCAATGAGCACCTACATTAATATTTTAGCGCATTATAAAATGCCATTATTATTATTATTATTATTATTATTATTATTATTATTATTATCATTATTATTATCATTATTATTATTATTATTATTATTATTATTATTATTATTATTATTATTATTATTAGTAGTAGTAGTAGTAGTAGTAGTATTACATACTCCGAAATCAAACTTACGCTGTATTTTCGTATCATGTACCTTCACACCATGTCTCATTAAAATCCGTCAAACATTACTGAAATTATCGAACGGAAACCAGTGTTACGGACGGATGGACGGACGGACGGACGAACGGCGGTGTTACTATATCCTTTCCCGACCTCGTCGGAAGAGGGGATAAAAAGGTAAAGTTGATGGTTTATAGTCTTGGATCAGCGCCTTTAAGGCACTCTCTCACGACTTTACCCTCCTTGATCATAGGACAATATCACGTCTGCACAGGTGTGCACCACCTCATACTGTATACTGCATAATGCGCACCGTCTGCAATCGTTTTACACAGTACTTACCAATTTTTAGTGCGATCCAGTGTTCTAATGTATGTGTATCGCCTCACCACACAAAGTCCATTCAAATATGATACTATGTTGTTCCTCGATGCTAATGATGAAAAGTAGACGTAGCCACGCAATAATTACATTATTCCTTATCAAAAAACGGTAAATGTATTTGTGCATCTGTTGCTTTACTCGTCTTTCCTGGTGAGTTATTACAGCATACGTGGCAACTTCCTGTTCTTGCTGGGTTTTCCCCAGCAATATATGCTGTACTGTAGTTATGGACTCGGGGGGCGGTGACTAGTACAGAG
>JZLH01S0051517.1:38642-50245 GCA_001188425.1 Eucidaris tribuloides | reverse complement strand
AAATTCATTTACATGTCATAATACATGTATAGTTTGAACTCAGGCAGAATAATGCATCTTGCTCGGATAGTGTAGGTACATGTAGATATATTATTCTAAATACATGTATACACAGATCATGTTGTAAGCTTGCAAAATGACTCTGCAAGCTTGGCACTAACTCCACAGCTTATGTGATTATTGCAAGCTTGTAAACTTCTCTGCAGCTTGCATGCGGATGTCGCAAGCTTGTGCACTGACTCTTGCAACTTCGCAAGCTTGCTTTATCACTCTGCAAGCTTGTGCGTAATGTTGCAAGCTTGCGTGTGCTGTTTGCAAGTTTGCCTGCAACTTTACAAGCTGCATATGACTCTGCAAGCTTGCGCCAAGTTAGTAAAATGCTTGCAAAAACAACGCAAGCTATTTTAAGCTTGCAGCGAAGCTCAACAAGCTTGCGGCAAGCATATTACAAGCTCGTTACGAGCTTGCCGCAAGCTTCATTTTCTATAAGGGTATTGCCAAAAACCATTATATGACGTCACTGCAAAAAATGAATTCACTTGTTGTTGTAAACTTTCATACCTAGCAATTGGCCACTGCACAGTCTGTCTACAGCAGCGAAGAAACTGTTTGAAATTGACAACTTAGGTACAAATTGTGTACGTTTGTGTCAATTTTGAACAATTTCACAGTCTCATCTGATCTTTATGAATTTATGAACATTATCATTAAAGACGCTATATAACACTGTGGAAGACCCATTTAAAAAATTGTCAAACTTTGCAATCTGACATATCTGACAGTGTTTGAATGGTCAAATAAACACCCTAGAATACAAAAGTTTGGACAGTTATGCTGTCACTAGTGCAATATGTACAGATCTACAAATTGGCACATGAATTTCCTATCGGGCGATAGGAAATTCTGCAACACAACAGTCTATGGGGGAAAGCTGGAATGGTCTCTCAATGATTTTCACTTTTTTAGAGCACTTAATGATCGTTTTGAACTGCAATTTTTTCAGGGTTTCAGTTTTAGATCGTATCAGCAGACACTGGTAGCATGGAAAATCATGTAGCTCAGATTTTTTAAATGGAAACATTGTTATAAGTGTCTTTAATGACACCAATGACAATTACAGATCAGGGTGGAGACCTGTAAAGTACAATGTAAAAACTGAGTCTAGCTTATTCAAATTTCAAACCCATGTGAAGTGGTGACATGTTAATAAATTATCACGCTGCATCATAATCTGGAAGGAAATTCTGTCAAAAATGTCCTCTCCGAATTTGACATAAATATGGCATACCTAGGCTTTCCCAAGGACAGCATTTTGTTGTCATAAAAAACAAGACATCTACATGTATATCCTTCAAACCTGTAACATTCACTTTGTCCATAGTCTTCAAGTTTTCAGTTGGTAAACATTACAAAGTCGTTAGTTGGAATTCTGTCAAAAAGTGTCCTCCGAAAAAACAGCCTTTCCGACTCATTTTTTTGACATCATATATTCCAATTAAAACTTATTTCAGGGTATGGATATTTGACATACAAAAGCACACTTACTATGTCTATCTGTAAATAAACCAGGACTGCTGTATCCCCCTCTTTATAATTCAGTACACTTTATAAACCCACATCACCTTTACTAATATATGAAGACTGAAAAAAAAATTGGGGGACTTGATGGCTCCAAATTTTACAGTTTTTATATATACATGTATGACTTCACCTATTTGCTACACTAAAAAAAAAAAAAAAAAATGATTTTTGACCCCCTGTGAGACTAATTGATGTACCCTGATTGTGAAACAACCCTGTACTGTATGTACATGTAGTAGTATGTAGTATGTAGGCTACCATATCAGAAATCTAATCACTTATGGGAAAATATAAGGGGCATAATTGATTAGATTATCAGGCCTGTAGTGTAGCTTGATTGGTTTTCCCAAAATATTTTTTTTTTCAGAAATGTCCTAATTTTTTACACACTTTTCAAAATTAAGGGGTAGGGGTATTCTGCAAAAAAATGAGGGGAAATTCAGCCCTCTAGCTTCTTCCTATTAGATTTTACTTGGTTCAATATATGTATCACTCTGATAAGGGGCTTTTAGGGGGTATCGTTTGTCAAAGAACAATTTCTACAAGTTTCCACACGTAAAGTACGCAGTAAACTAAAGCACATACAATTTCACTTGAAAGATTTTACTTAATATTAAATTTGAATAAAAGAAGGGATATATTCTAATTTTGTGGATACTACAAACATTTTAAAGTAGGTGGTGAAATTTTTGTCTCACCAAAACAGCTATTTTTGGCCAAAAATGGGCAATAATTAGATTTTTTTTTTCAAAAATGGTGAAAGATGCAGGTTGCAAAAACTGAAAATAAAGATACTTTTAACCAAGAAAAGACCTATATTCATTGATGAAAAGGTACCGGTAATTTCTCCCCGTAATTATATTTACACACATTTGTCAGCGAGATGGTGGTCAAATCTTGAACCTTGTCAGACATACATCTACATGTAGTATCAAAATACAATTTGATTTTGGATTATGTACATTTATGTCAAAGGTCAAAGGTCATAGCTCATTAAATATGTAAGAATAGCAAGTTCAGTTCAATAGCTTTAGTAATTTTAGACAGATTTTGATCTTCAAGTATGTATGCCAAGGCTTGTGCCGAAGTGGTGGGTTACGTTGCGTCGCGTCGCGTTGACTGGAACGCGACCTTTCGTCCAAAGCCCCCCCGGTTTGGCCGAAAGGGTGCGTCGGAGCGTCACGTCGCGTTGCGATGACTGGAACGCGACCTTTCATCCAAAGCCCCCCCGGTTTGGCCGAAAGGGTGTGTTTTGTAATAATAATAAATTTAGGGTTTATTTTCAGTGTTTATTTAGTTTCAATTAAGTTAAACCAAACACTGTTTATATAAGTTTTTGTCAAACATTGCCAATTTGCACGTAAAATAGTTGATTTTCATCATTTAAAGCATGAGATTTCTTATTCTTATTTGGAAAAAAATCCTGAAGCGATTAGTACTGTTCTATTGCTATTTATGTGGATGGGTTATAATAGTGATAACTCGTATAATGAAAAAAAAATAGGAGGTATATAATAGATAATAATAATAATATAATAATATAATAATTAAATAATAATAATAATATAATAATAATAACCATAAAAATAATAAATAATACCTAAATAAATAAATATTAAATTTTAAGTGTTATCTGGAGTGGGGACTACAGATAGGGTCCAAGATTAACATATTTGTGTGATAATTTTAATGAAAAATATTCCACGAAGTAACGGATACGTGAACTTGATTTGAATTGTGCTTGTGTCACCGGACACCATTTGTTGTAACCTATCATAACCAGTTACGAAATATCTAAGAATGTGTACAATGTACTTTTTGCTCTTGGTACTACCAGGCTATTAGATATGTTTTTTTTTTTATTCTCTTGAGCAACAGTTTATTTGCTCCTGCTTACACAGTCAACTGGCAAAGAGGTTCATTTGAATCATGTTCTTTTGTTCTCTTGACACCTAAATTAAAGTCCTTTTCACTTAAAATATTTCTAAACAGCTATTGCATCAATATAAATTTCCGATTAGGGCTGCGCTCAGTAAGATAAACACTTCCAACTGGGGCATGGGGGGGCGGGGGGTTGACTGACAAATCGCTTCATTTATCGTTCTACATCGTATCGGAGGTTGTGACGTCACGCAAAGAGCGCTCTCTGGAGAATTGGGCGACATCAAATACGAAACGGTTCATTTATTTTTCGTCGATTGATCAAATAATATAGATTGCATTGTGCTGCAAAATGTGTTTCAAGGATGAGTTCTTTCAACATCAAGCCTTTACTCTTGAGGAATAATTGGCTCAATTGTCTAACAAACCACAATTTGCCTATTTCTTTGACAGTCTCGCGCGAGGAATTACATGAAACTATAGGTCAAGCGTATGTAGTGCGCGAGGAAACACTAGTGCGTGTATGTAGATAGCAGGTCCATATAGCATCCTCAATGCCGAAGCGTTCGTTGGACCATAGGCGAGATACGACGTATTGTGTTTAGTTCTGTGGTGTGATGTTGTCTGAGAAGCGCTTTACTGGGAGATAAGAGGCGTTTATTGAATTATCAACAAGTACACGAGAGGCTGGTTTGAGGGGCTGGCAACTTCTTTTTTAGCCTTGTTGGGGAGTGTTTAACTAAAGTTTAAGCCTGGTTTGGTGCTTGAGGGAGGTGGAATTGAAGTTCAGACAAAACACATTCATAACACTCATCGAGTCATCACAGCCAGAAAAAAAGAAGAAGTTGTGTTGTGTTTTTCAATTGCGTCGAAGGGGGGAGGTCGGTGGAGGCGGGGGAGGCGGGGGGGGTGAAGGGTGGGGGGGGGGGGGGGGTGCAAGTGCACTGTTTATACTGTTATTCATTATTTGTTTTGTTGATGTATTCATATCGATTTGTTATTATCACATCGTTATTATTATTATTTTTTAAAATTATTATTATTATTTTTTATTGTGATGTTCTTATTGATAAATCATTAACATACAAATCATTATCATCAAATTATCACTATAAAAGATGTACAAAAACAATCAAGATAAATCATAATAATATACAAGAAGATTGAAGGTGATTCAGGAAAATAGAAATAAAAGGGAAGGACAAGTAATGCGCACATGCATTTCATTACAATTGTATGTCATAGCTTTTACATGAGCAAGAACCCCTAGAATGGAAACCAATCAGAAAAAAATTATGGCAAAGTTATAAAAAAATAATAGAAAAGAATCTTGATGCAAAGCATTAAAACCAGAACCTACGCAGGCTGGAAAGAGGCAGAAGTTGAGGGAGGAGACGACCAGCCGCCCTCTAACTCGGTCACACGTTCACCTCGCCTCGCCTAGAATCATAGACATACCCTTCATATCCTCACACACCTCGCATTCACCCCCCCCCTCCTTTCCATCACATACTGTAAGGAAACTCCACACTCATCGAGTAGACAGATCAAGGAGTTACTAAGCGAGCTCGCTTAGTAACTCCTTGACAGATCCATCGCACAACCCCTAATCCCGCCCATTTCTCCAGCCGGAGAATTGCAGGTGGTCAAAATAAAAAGCTAATCGTGAGAAAAGACAGAAGAATTGTGACGAATTCCATTCCGGTGTCATCGCACATGTTAACCAGTGGCGGTAGAAATATAGTAAACACAGCGTCGAGTTAGAATCATGGTTGTATAGCAGGTAGATGTTATAGGTTACAGAAATCAGCCATAGCACAGACATGCATGGCTTAATGAAAATTGTAAGTAAAAGGATCTTAATTTAGTGTCAAGAGAACAAAAGAAATGATTCAAATGAACCTTTGTGCCAGTTGATGTCAACAGGGAGCAATAAACTGTTGCTCCAAAAAAGCATATCTCTTGGCTGGAGTAAAAGAACAAGAAGTACATTGTACACATTCTTAGGAATTTTCTTGTATTTAATAGGTTACAACAATGGTGTCGTGAACGCAACAATATCAACATCAAAGTTCACCATCCATTCTTCTGGAATATTTTTCATTAAAAATTAGATTTCCTATCTGAAGAGGGGTGTCAAAATCTAATACCAATTCTTCAAAAAGTTTGTGACCAGGGAGGGGTGGATTAAACAAATCGGCAATGGTACAAATGCCTTTATCATACCATACATCATAAAAGAAAAACAGGTTTGGATTTGAATCGAATTGATTTATTAAACCACAGAGATTGACATGCACTCAATTCTGAGAATTTAAAGGCGTAAATTCTTTGGCAGCTTCCACTCGATATAAATACCATAACGCAAAGAATCAGCTAACTGTGCATTGCCCAAGGCGTTCAATACACATTCTGGGGCATAACATTTCCACAAAAATGAGGTATCTTTGATTTAAATCTTTCAAGAACGATAGTTCAATATATTCCCAAGAAGCATGAAAGTATCAAAAATATTGACCCATGTCATCTTTTGGGCAATGGCAAATTTTAAGGGTCAATCATTTTGAGACCAGCATTTTTATAAACATTACACAAATATTAATTCTTTGGACCCTATCTGTACCCCCACTCCAGATAAACTTATAAAAAAATTATTATTATTATTATCATTTTTTATTAATTATTATTATTATTATGTATTATTATTATTATTATTATTATATATTTTATTATTATTATTATTATTATTATTTTCATTATACGAGTATCATTATTTAAACCATCCACATAAAAGTGCAATGAACGAGTCAATCGTAAGATTTTTTTCCAAAAGAAATAAGAAATCCTCAATGAAAATTGAAAATCCACTATTTTACGTGCAAATTTGCAATGTTTGCAAAAACTTAATAAAACAGTTTTGTTTAATTGAAACTAAATAAAACACTGAAAATAAACCCTAAATTTATTATTATTACAAAACACACCCTTTCGGCCAAACCGGGGGGGCTTTTGGACGAAAGGTCGGCGTTCCAGTCAACGCAACGCGACCTGGCGCTCCGACGCACCATTTCGGCCAAACCGGGGGGGCTTTGGACGAAAGGTCGCGTTTCCAGTCAACGCGACGTGACGCAACGTAACCCACCACTTCGGCACAAAGCCGTATGCCAAAGGGCAAAGTTCGCGACTTTCATGGGTAAAAATCGCATGTGCTATTTGTACCTGGCAAGGGGATGCTACGCTTTGCGTTGTCCTTGTTTATTGCTTTATTTTACTGACAGAATAAATTGCAATGCGATGGGGATGGACTCCATAAAAATGACCAAATTTCTGTGAAATTCTTTCTCATTCTTTTTTTCAACGTCATTATTTTCCAGATATCTAAGGTCTAGTAAGGCAAGCAATGGTATCTGTAAGGTGTCCCTTGATATTGATTTTCATTATTTTTCTTTATTTATTGATATTTTAGTGAGAGATGCCCAAAGGAAGTATTACCCTCTGGGGTATAAAGATGCATTTTATTTACCTCGGATTGGATAACAGTTTTGGGGTTATTTGCAGTAAATTGGCTGTGATTGTTGCTGTTACCAGTACAATAGCAGTAAGCAGGTCTAGGACTGGATCTACGACTATCGTTTTACAATGCACAGGGCAAAGAGTTAAGAGCTGCACTGTGTTACATCACCAAAATACTGTTTAATCACAATGAAAAGTACAAACTGAAGTTACTGAAGTGAACTTGATGAGGTACATTGATGTGCTAGATATTTGATGTAATGGTCATTTCTTCTTGTCCATCACAGATGAAAATGTCTGGCGTAACTTGGTTGAATGGCTGGAAGACCAAAAGATTAGACTCTACAAAATTGACGAACGAGCTGATCTGAGAAACAAGAGCAGCACTCAATGGCCGAAAGCATTTGCAAAGGTAAGAATAGGTTAAAATCTGGTTGAATTGGAATTCTTGATCTGTTCCTGGGATATTTTCCTTTAAGATGAAAATGCAAGTAAATATTTCTTTGTAATGATGACCTTTTGTTTCGGGTTGTGTGATAAATACTGAGAAACTAACAAGTGTGGATGCATACATGTATGCATGGAAAACAATGAATACTGGTGGAAACGCAATGTTTTGTTTGGTTTGAAACTCTGTACAGCTGACAGGGGTCGACCTTAACTTTTTTTTTCTGGTGGCCAGCCAGGCCCCCTGAGTATGATTTTTTCCAATTTCAGGTGGCCAAAATGTTGCATTAAAAAAACATGGATTTTAAACATTAATTTAACGTCCTGGACATTTGAATATGATTATACTCATGTTCTGCCCATCATCACCATCTCCATTTCTTTGATAATAAAATGTTCTTGATCATGTTCATTAAAGGGAGATATTGAGTGAGCACTCTGGAAAAGGGGGAACCCTTAAGTTTTGTGCCAGTTGCGCCGTGTTTATTTTTGAGCGCAAATCATAAAATCATGCGCTAGCTATCACGTTTGCATTTTTTGATGAAGTCGTTCAGGTTGTACTTTATTCTAGGGACGAATCGTGTGATAATTCCTAGTGGCCAGCCGGTCCACTTGATATGGCTTATTTTTTATTTTCAGGTGGCCCGACTGGATTTTTAGTGGCCAATGGCACCTGGGCCACCGCTAATTTCGAGTCCTGGGTGATGTAAAGCTATCTTTCAGATAACTAAATTGAGTATTTTCACATAGCCACTTGTCCCGTGTTCACATTTTCATCTTCTTTATCACGCCTGGGGACACCCAAAGGCCCAAAATATGTTTCTTAAAAATAAAGGCTAACATTGTGGAACTTCGATTTGAAACACTGTCAAACTTTGATATCTGAGCTACATAATAGTGCTTAAATGGACAAACAAACATCCTAGCATACAAAAGTTTTGAATGATGTGGTGCCACTGGCATGGTATGCATTGATAAATAAATTAGTACTCCTCCCGAGTATAAATTAGACCTGTAACACAGTAGTCTATGGTAGGAAATATACAAGGTCACACTGAATTTTCACTCTTTTAAAGCACTAAATGATCACTTTGAAGTACAATTTTTACAGGGCCTCATTGAGGATTCTGTAGCTCAGATATTTTAAATTGTGGTCAATGTTAAACTGTGGCTTTAACCCCTCAAGCTCGGTGACATACTCAATTAGAGATGACACAAGCTTTACTATGTTAACAGTTAATAAATGCATAAAATGACATTTTCGTGTAAAAAGTCTTCACAGTATATTTATTTTCGTCATTTATACTGGTAAAAATGTGTATTTTATTGGAAATACAGTAGGTAGTAAAAGGAAACAAAAATTAGTGTTTGTTTTAGGTCAAACTAAAAAATTCATTATTTTCTACGCTTTTGTAGAAACCTGTCGTCTGTGAGTGTGTAATGTAGGCTTTCTGGCCTTCTGTACAAGCTGTTGTTACCAAAGGGTTAAAGCCACTGGCTAACATTTACCACAGTTAAAAAAATGTGAGCTTCATATTCATCCACGCTCCAAGTGTCTTTGATAAGGTCTAAAAATGAAGCCCTGAAAAAATTGTAGTTCAAAATGATGATTTAGTGCAGCTGTAAAAAAGTGAAAAATCTACAAGCATTCAACTTGACCAGATTCACCTGCCCATTTCTTCACATAGACATACTGTGTGCAGATCTAGGCTATATTTTATTATCCACCAGAGTAGAAATTGTTTATTCATGCATACCTTGCCATTGGCAGCATAACTTTCTAAACTTTTGTATTCTGGGGTGTTTATTTGTCCACTTGAACACTACTATGTAGCTCAGATAGCAAAGTTTGACAATTTTTTAATTTGAAGCTCCACAATGTTAGCCTATCACTTTAAAGTAGTATGGAAGGTGCTGTAACATTACAGGTACATGTATGTGTTTTTTCTTTCTTACTGTAGTACATTCAAGATCTCCAGTGTCCTCTCGATGATAGTGATAGACCTGCAGTATGTGACTGGCTGCTGGGCCATGCTGTCCGATTGGAGTATGGAGAAAAGTGTAAGTCTATATTGCCCCCCCCCCCATGACAAAAGGGCATAACTGACATTTTGGTGTTTTGGAGATATTGAGCAAAGTGTATTTTGTTCAAAGCCTTAAAGCCCTATTTAGTGTCCTTTTAACAAGCGGATTATGAAACAAAGGGACACTTCTACTTGATATTTTTTGTTCTGCATGTTTAACATGATGTACTGAGTCCCCCTACGCTATATAACTCAATTTTGAAAAAAAAAGTCAGTTATGCCCTTTTGTCATGGGGGGGGGAGTATAATATAGCTTGTTTTCTATGTTACATCTTCTTGTATGGCTGTGAAATGTCTTAATATCAACAGGTGGACCATGGTGAAATGTGCAAGGTCCGATGTTGACTCAGGTCAGCCTACCAAAACGGGCTACTGTGTTGACATGAGTCAACTAAGTGATGAGTCAATTATCTATTGATATGTGACCGTGCATCATAAAACCAACAAAAAGTAGCCAAAAATGATTTTTCAGTTAACATCAGATTCTTATAGAGTAGTCTCTTGAGCTTTAAAATGATACATCATTTGTCAGAAATGGATGTTCCTAACCCTTTAAAAAAAGAGAGAGAATGTTTAACCCATTCAGATGTTACTATTGAGATAAACGGCTTTGAAGTTAAGGGTCTATTCAATCATCTGCACAAGCAGCACAAAGCGCAGGGGAACAAAAAGGTGATTTAAAACTCTACGACAATCACTATGAAGGGATTATCAGATTACCACCAAACTTAGCAGGCATATTAATTAGGTCCTGTTCATTATTATATTCAAGTTTCAATACACCAGTGTACTCCATTCAAAAGTTATGGAGTTTAAAAGTTGTTGGCCCGTCCTTCACGTACATTTTTCACGCTCTCGGATGGGAACCTGCGACAACCGAAACAACAAGGGCATAAAACATTTGCCCAAATACAACTTAAACTGCATGTTATGCCTAAAAACTTCATATTTGGGTAGAAGAAGAGGTGCACTTTCAGAAAATATCAAAAACTGAAAATCGAACATGTTGACCCATTACTCATATCTTCAGCGTAAATTTACCCCCTGCGACTTTTTGGTGGTTTCGTGATGCACGGTCACATATATTAAGTATGAGATATCTCGGGTTGGGGTCTATGGCAAATGCACATTATATCAAAATCTAACCGTCTCCAATGGGTTAAAGAATAGAGGGTAGCACAAATTGTTGTCGCTTGCTTGCATGAATGTTTTCAACTTTCATCTACAGAAGTACATACGTGTACTAAGGTAGTGTTTTGATTAAATTAATTTTTTTTTTATGCTGCATAATTTCTGTACATGTTGTAGAAACATGCACTTTGCACACAAGTACATACAGTAAATCAATTTTAGGAAAAATGGGTGAAATATTTAAGTTGTCCTTATTATGTCAATGTACCTATCAAATTACTTGATTCTTCACAAGGATTCAAAATATACATCTTTTCTGATCTGAAATGAGGGTACTAGGGCCGAAAATACCAAAGGTCAGTGGACTTTTTATGTTGTGTCAAAAAGGTATGTTATTGGTGTCTAATCATATGTTTTCCTGCATGAGAAATTCAACTATGTACAGTACTTTTTTAAAAGGAAAATTAAAGTCTTACCCTTGAAATGTAAAAATTGGTAACACTTGTAAAACTCAGAAAAGTACATAACCATAGCATACTTGTCAAAGTGACAATGATCCTACCACTCTGTGTCTTATCCGTCAGACGCAGTCATCATCAGTATCACAAGAACTTATATTCTGAATTTGGATTAAAAATTGTGTTTAAGATTTGCAATTCCATCACTTCCTTTCATTATCAATATCAAATAGTAGTTTAGTAATTACAAATGGTGTGTTGAAAGTTTGAGATCCACACGTCATGAATTTGTTGTTTTATGAGAAAAATTAATAACGATATGTTAACAGAATTATTGTTCTTTCTGCGAGTTTAAATTTTGATCAAATTGCGAATTGCGGTAATGTGTACATTCGCATAACCAGCGGAGCACACTGATTGGTTAAACAGGTAAACTCCGTGCAACCTTTGGCTAACGGCTGATCAGACAATTTTGAAACGGCCCGTGCACGTTAACGTCACTGTAAAA
>JZLH01S0051517.1:13480-29597 GCA_001188425.1 Eucidaris tribuloides | reverse complement strand
AATTCACTTAGTGTTGAACTTTAACCTAGCAATGGCCACTGCACCAGTCTGTCTACAGCAGAGAGAACTGTTTGAATGACACTTAGGTCAGATTGTGTACGTTTGTGTCAATTTTGAACAATTCAACAGTCTCATCTGATCTTTTGAATTTATGAACATTATCATTAAAGACGCTACTATAACCACTGTGGAAGGAGCCATTTAAAAAATTGGTCAAACTTTTGCAATTGACATATCTGACGGTTTGAATGCTAGTCAAATAAAACCTAGAACAAAATTGGACAGTTTATGCTGTCACTAGCTGCAATATGTACAGATCTACACAATTGCACATTGAATTTCTATTCGGGCGATTAGGAATTCTGCAACACAACAGTCTATGGGGTTGAAAGCTGGAATGCGTCTCCAATGTTTTTCACTTATTTAGAGCAACTTAATGATCGTTTCTTGAACTGCCAATTTTTTCAGGGGTTCAGTTTTAGATCGTATCAAGAGACACTAGGGTAGCATGGAAAATCATACTGTAGCCTCAGATTTTTTAAAATGGAAACATTGTTATTACCGAGTGTCTTAATGACACCAATGACAATTACAGATCAGGCACGAGACCTGTAAAGTACAATGTAAAACTGAGTCTAGTTTATTAAAATTTTCAAAAACCCATGTGTGAAGTGCCTGACATGATTAATAAAATTTCACGCTGCATCATAATCTGGAAGGAAATTCTGTCAAATGCCTCTCGAATTTGACATAAATATGGCATACCTAGGCTTTCCAAGGACCAGCAATTTTGTTGTCATAAAAAACAAGACCATTACCATGTATGATCCTTCAAACCTGTAACATTTCACTTTGTCCATAGTCTTTCAAGTTTTCATTTGGGTAAACATTACAAAGTCGTTGTCTGGAATTCTTGTGCAAAAAGCTGTCCTCCGAAAAAAACAGCCTGTTTCCGGACTCATTATTTTACATCATAGTATTCAATTAAAACTTATTTCGGTATGGATATTTGACATACAAAAAGCACACTTTACTATGTCTAATCTGTAAATAAACCAGACTGCTGTATCCCCCTCTTTATAATTCAGTAACACTTTATTGAAACCCACATCACCTTTACTAATATATGAGACGAAAAAAAATTGGGGGAACTTGATGGCTCCAAATTTAACAGTTTAGATATTTTATACATTGTATGGACTTCCACCCTATTTGCTACACAAAAAAAAAAAAAAAAAAATGATTTTTGACCCCCTGTGAAGCTATTATGTACCTCCTGATTGTGAAACAACCCTGTACTGTATGTACAGTAGTAGTATGTAGATATGTAGGCTACCCATAATCAGAAATCTAATCACTTATGGGAAAATATAAGGGGATAATTATTTAGATTATCAGGCCTGTAGTGATAGCTTGATGGTTTTCAAAATATTTTTTTTTTTCAGGAAATTGTCCTAAATGTTTTACCACTTTTCAAATTAAGGCGGTAGGGGTATTACTGCAAAAAATGAGGGGAAAATTTTCAGCCCTCTAGCTTCTTCTATTAGTCTTTACTTGGTTCAATATATGTAATACACTCTGATAAGGGTCTTTTAGGGCGGTATCGTTGTCAAAGAAAAAATTTCTACAAGTTTCCACACGTAAAGTACGCAGTAAACTAAAGCACAATACAATTTCACTGAAAATTTTACTTAATAATTTACAATTTGAATAAAAGAAGGAATTTCTAATTTTGCTGGATACTGTACAAACATTTTAAAAAGTAGGTGTGTGAAATTTTTGTCTCGACAAAAACAGCATATTTTTGGCCAAAAATGGCAATAATTAGAAATTTTTTTTTTTTCAAAAATGGTGAAAGATGCAGGTTGCAAAAACTGCAAAATAAAAGATACTTTTAACAACGAAAAGACCCTATATTCATTGATGAAAAGGCTACGTTAATTTCTCCCTAATTATATTTACAACATTTTCAGCGAAGATGGTGGTCACAATCTTGAACCTTGTCAGACATAATTCTACATGATAGTAATCAAAATACAATTTGATTTTGGATTATGTACATTTATGATCAAGGTCAAAGGTCATAGCTCTATTAACATATGTAAGAATAGCAAGTTAGTTCAATAGCTTTAGTAATTTTAACAGATTTATGATCTATCAGATGTATGCCAAGTTTGTGCGAAGTGGTGGTTACGTTTGCGTCGCAGTCGCGTGACGTGGAACGCGACCTTTCGTCCAAAGCCCCCCCGTTTGGCCGAAAGGGTGCGTCGGAGCGTACACGTCGGTTGCGATGACTGTGAACGGCCACCTTTCATCCAAAAGGCCCCGGTATGGCGAAAGGGGTGTTTTTTGTAATTCAAGGTGAATAAATTAGGCGGTTTATTTTCAGTGTTATTTAGTTTCAATTAAACAAACACTGTTTTATCATAAGTTTTTGTCAAACATTGCCAATTTGCCACGTAAAATAGTTGATTTTCAATCATTTAAAGCATGAGATTTCTTATTCTTTTTGGCAAAAAAATCCTGACGATTGACTGTTCAATTGCTTTTTATGTGGATGGTTATAAATGATAACTCGTATAATGAAATAAAAAATAATAATAATAATAATAATAATAATATAATAATATAATAATTAATAATAATAATAAATAATAATAATAAATAATAATATAATCAAATAATAGGCCTAAATAATAATTTTTTATAAGTTTATCTGGAGTGCGGGACTACAGATAGGGTCCAAAGAAATTAACATATTTTGTATAATTTTAATGGAAAAATATTCCAGAAGAACGGAATACGTGAACTTTGATGTTGAATTGTGGCCGTTCACCGGACACCATTGTTTGTAACCTGATCATATACCAGAGAAAATGCTAAGCAATGTGTACATGTACTTTTTCTCTTGGTACTACAGCTACTAGATATGTTTTTTTTTTTAATTCTCCTTGTAGCAACAGTTTATTTTGCTCCTGCTTACATCATAACTGGCAAAAGGTTCATTTGAATCATTTCTTTTGTTCTCTTGACACCTAAATTAAATCCTTTTCACTTAAAAATATTTCATAAACGCATTGCATCAATATAATTTCCGTTAGGGCTGCGTCAGTAAGATAAACACTTTCCGAACCGGCATGGCGGGGGCGGGGGGGCTTGACTGCACGAAAGTTCGCGTTCATTTATCGCTCTACTCGTATCGAGGTCTGTGACGTCACGCAAAGATGCGCTCCCGGAGAAATTTGGGCGAACATCAAAATACGAAACGGTTTCATAATTTTCGTCGATTGATTGCAAATAATATAGATTGCATTTGCTGCATAAATGTGTTTCAAGGATATTCTTAACACTCAAGCCTTTACTGTTGAGGAATAATTCGGCTCAATTGTCTAACAAACCACAATTTGCCTATTTCTTTGACAGTCTCGCGAGGATATTACATGAACTATAGGCAAGCGTATGTAGTCGCGAGAAACACAATAGTGCGTGTATGTAGATGATAGCAGGTCATACTGCGGTAGCATGCCTCAATGGGCCGAAGCGTTCCGTTGGACCATAGGCGAGATGACACGTGATTGTAGTTCGTTCTGTGGTGTGACTGTTGTGCGCTGAGAAGCGCTTACTGGGAGATAAGAGGCTTTATAGCATTATTCAACAATGGACACGAGAGCTGGTTTGGAGGGGCTGGCACTTCTTTTTTAGACCTTGTTGGGGAGTGTTAACTAAAGTTAAAGCACTGGTTTGGGCTTTGGGGAGGTGGGAATTGAATTCAGACAATAACACATTCATAACCTCATCAGTCATCACAGCCCAGAAAAAGAGAGAAAATTGTTCGGTGTTTTTTTGCGGAACTCCTCTGCGACGGGGGGGGGGGGGGGGGGTGCAAGTGCACTGTTTACTCTGTTATTATTATGTTGTTGTTGTTGTTATTCATATCATTTGTTATTATTCATCGTTATTATTATTATTTTTTATTATTATTACTATTTTTATTGTATGTTCTTATTGATAAATCATTAACATACAAATCATTACATCAAATTTCACTATAAAGATTACAAAAACAATCTCAAGATAAATCATAATATATACAAAAGATTGAAGATGATTCAGGAAATAGAAATAAAAAGGGAAGGACAAAGTAATGCCACATCATTTCATTACAATTGTATGTCTACTTTTACATTGAGCAAGAAACCCTAGGAATGGAAACCAATCAGAAAAAAATTAGGCAAAGTTAAAAAAAAATAATAAGAAAAGAAGATCTTGATGCAAAGCATTAAACCAGAACCTACGCAGGCGTGGGAAAAGGCAGAAGTGAGGGAAGGTAGACGACCAGTCCGCCCTCTAACTCGGTCACCACGTTCACCATCGCCTCGCCTAGAATCATAGACATACCCTTCATATCCCTCACACACCTCGCAATTCACCCCCCCCCTCTTTCATTCACATTACTGTAAGGAAACTCCACACTCATGGACAGATCAAGCAAGTTACTAAGCGAGCTCGCTTAGTAAACTCCTTGACAGATCATCGCACAACCCCTAATCCCGCCCATTTTTTTCCAGCCGGAATTTGCAGGTGGTCAAAATAAAAGCTAATCGTGAGAAAAGACAGAAGCAATTGACGAATTCCATTCCGGGTATCGCACATGTTAACCATGGCGGTAGAGAAATATAGTAAACACCCAGCGTGAGTTAGAATCATGGTCTGTATAGCAGGGAGATGTTATAGGTTAAGAAATCAGCCATAGCACAGACTGCAATGGCTAATGAAACATTAGTAAGTAAAAGGATTGCTTAATTTAGTTCAAGGAGAACAAAAGAAATGATTCAATGAACCTGGTTGGCCAGTTTGATGTCAAACAGGGAGCCAATAAACTGCTTGCTCCAACAAAAGCATATCTCTTGGCTGGAGTAAAAGAACAAGAAGTAATTACACATTCTTAGGAATTTTCTTGTATTTAAAGGTTCAACAATGGTGTCGTGAACGCACAACAATAATCAATCAAAGTTCACCATCCATTCTTCTGGAATATTTTTCATTAAAAATTAGATTCCTATCTGAAAGGGGCGTGTCAAAATCTAATACAATTCTTACAAAAGTTTGTTGACCAGGGAGGGGTGGATTAAACAAATCGGCAATGGTTACAATGCCTTTATCAATTACATACATCATAAAAGAAAAAACAGGTTTGGATTTAATCGAATTGAATTTTATTAACCACAGAGATTGACATGCACTCAATTTTAGAGAATTTAAAAGGCGTAAATTCTTGGCAGCTTTCCCACTCGATATAAAACCATAACGCAAAGAATCAGCTAACTGTGCATTGCCCCAAGGCGTCAATACACATTCTGGGCATAACATTTCCAACAAAATGAGGGTATCTTTATTGTTAATCTTTCAAGAACAGATGCTTCAATATATTCCCAAGAAGCATGAAAGTTCAAAAAGATATTTGACCCATGTCATCTTTTGGGCAATTGGCAAAATTTAAGGGGTCAATCAATTTTGAGACCAGATTTTTATAAACATTACACAAATATTAATGTCTTTGGACCCTATCTGTACCCCCACTTCCAGATAAAACTTATAAAAAAATTATTATTAAATTATTATCATTTTATTATATTATTATTATTATTATGTTATTATTATTATTATTATTATTTATTATTATTCATTATTATTATTATTATTTTCATTATAACGAGTATCATTATTTACCCCATCACATAAAAGTGCAATGAAACGAGTCAATCGTAGGATTTTTTTCAAAAGGAAATAAGAAATCCTCAATGAAATTGAAAATCCATATTTTACGTGCAAATTTGCAATGTTGACAAAAACTTAATTAAAACAGTTTGGTGTTAATATGAAACTAAATAAAACACTGAAAATAAACCCTAAATTTTATTATTATGTAAACAAAACACACCCTTCGCCAACCGGGGGGGCTTTGGACGACAAGGATCGCGTTCAGTGCAACGCAACGCGACCTGGCGCTGCCGACGCACCATTTCGGCCAACGGGGGGGCTTTGGACGACAAGGTTCGCGTTTCCAGTCACGCGACGTACGCAACGTAACCACCACTTTCGCACAGCGTATGCAAAGGGCAAGTTCGCACTTCATTAAAAATGCACTGTGCTATTTGTACCTGGCAAGGGGATGCTACGCCTTTTGCGTGTCCTGTTATCTGCTTTATTTTTACTGACAGAATTAAATTGCAGATGCGATGGGGATGCGACTCCATAAAATGACCAAATTTCTGTGAAATTCTTTTCATTCTTTTTTCAACGTCATTATTTTCAGATATTAAGGTCTTAGTAAGGCCAAGCAATGCGTATCTGTAAGGTGTCCTTTGATATGATTTTCATTATTTGTTCTTTATTTATTGATATTATAGTGAGAGGATGCCCAAGGCAAGTATTACCCTCTGGGTATAAAGATGGATTTTATTTACCTCGGATTGGATAAACGAGTTTTTGGGCGTCTATTTGCAGTAAATTGGCTGTGATGTTGCTGTCTACAGTACAATAGCAGTAAGCAGTCTAGGAACTGGATCTACGACTATCGTTTGACAATGCACAGGGCAAAGAGTTAGAGCTGCACTGTGTACATCACAAAATACTGTTTAATCACAATGAAAAGTACAAAACTGAAGTTACTGAAGTGAACTTTGAATGATTGAGCGTACATTTGATGTGTAGATATTGATGTAATGGTCATTTCTTCTTGGCTCCATCACACCCCCCCCCCTGATGAAATGTCTGGGTACTTGTTGGAATGGCTGGAAAGACAAAGATTAGACTCTACAAAACTTGACGAACGAGCTGATCTGAGAACAGAGCAGCACTCAATGTCTGAAAGCATTTGGGCCAAAGGTAGAATGAGGTTCAAAATCTCGGTTGAATCTGGAATTCTTGATCTGTTCTGCGGATATTTTCCTTAAGATGAAAATGCAATAAATATTTTCTTTGTAATGATGACCTTTTGTTTCGGGTTGTGGTTGTAAATACTGAGAAAATAACCAAGTGTGGATGCATACATGTAATGCATGGGAAAAACAATTGAATCTGGTGGAAACGCAATGTTTTGTTGTTTGAAAGCTCGTGTACAGCTGACAGGGTCGACCTTAACTTTTTTTTTCTGGTGGCCAGCCAGGCCCCTGAAGTATGATTTTTTCCAATTTTCAGTGTCAGGCCAAAATGATTGCATTCAAAAAAACATGGATTTTAAACATAATTTAACGTCACTGGACATTATTGAATATGTTATACTCAATGTATCTGCCCATATCACCATCTCCATTTCTATTGATAATAAAATGTTCTTAGATCATGTTCAGTTAAAGGGAGATAATTGATGTGAGCACTCTAGGAAAAGGGAACCCTTAAGTTTTGTGCCAGTTGCGCCGTGTTTATTTTTGAGCGCAAATTCGATACAAAATCATGCGGTAGCTATCACGTTGCATTTTTTGATGAAGTCGTTCAGGTTGTAACTTTATTTAGGCACGAATCGTGTGATAATTCCTAGTGGCCAGCGGTCACTTGATTATGGCCTTATTTTTTATTTCAGGTGGCCGACTGGATTTTTAGTGGCAATTGGCACCTGGGCACGATAATTTCGAGTCCCTGGGCGTGATGCTAAAGCCTATCTTTCATTAACTAAATTGAGTATTTTCCACATAGCCACTTGTCCCGGTTCACATTTTCATCTTCTTTATCACGCCTGGGGACACCAAAGGCCCAAATTATGTTTCTTAAAAATAAAGGCTAACATTGTGGAAACTTCGATTTTGAAACCACTGTCAAACTTTGTATCTGAGTACATAATAGTGCTTAAATGGACACAAACATCCTCAGCATACAAAAGTTTGAAAAATGACTGTGAGTGCCAACTGGCAATGGTATGCATTTGATAAATAAAATTAGTTACTCTCCGAGGTATAAAATTTAAGACCTGTAACACAGTAGTCATATGAGGAACATTATACAAGGTCAACATCTGAATTTTCATCTTTTTAAAGACTAAATGCATCACTTTGAAGTACAATTTTTACAGCGGCTCATTAGGATTCTGTAGCTCATATTTTAAATTGGGGTCAATGTTAAAACTGTGTGGCTCTTAACCCTCCAAGCTCAGTGAATACTCAACTTAGAAGATGACACAAGCTACTATGTTAAAGTTAATAGATGGCATAAAATGACATTTTCGTTGTAAAAAGTCTTCACAGTTATATTTATTTTCGTCATTTATACTGGTAAAATGTGTATTTTAGTTGGAAATACAGTAGGTAGGTAAAAGGAAACAAAAAATTAGTGTTTTGTTAGAGTCAAAACTAAAAAATTCATTATTTTCTACGCTTTTTGTAGAAACCTTGCGTCTGTGAGTGTGTAATGTAGGCTTTTCTTGGCCATTCTGTACAAGCTGTTGTTACAAGGTTAAAGCCACTGGTTAACAATTTACCACAGTAAAAAAATTCGTGAGCTTCATAATTCATCCACGCTCCAAGTGTCTGTTGATAGTCTAAAAATTGAAGCCCTGGAAAAATATGTAGTTCAAAATGATGATTTAGTTTCCAGGCTCGTAAAAGTGAAAATCTACAAGCATCTCCAACTTTGACCAGATTCACCCTGCACCTTCTTCACATAGGACATTACTGTGTGCAGATACTACGGCGATATTTTATTATCCACCAGAGTAGAAATTGTATTATTCATGCCATACCTTGCCATTGGCCAGCATAACTTCTAAACTTTTGTATTCTGGAGGTGTTTATTTGTCATGAACACTACTATTGTAGCTCAATAGCAAGTTGACAATTATTAATTTGAAGCTCTCACAATGTTAGCCTATCACTTTAAAGTAGTTATGGAAGGTGCCTGTAACATACAGGTACATGTATGTGTTTTTTACTTTCTTACTGTAGTACATTCAAGATCTCCAGTGTCCTCGATGATAGTGATTAGACCTGCAGTATGTGACTGTGCTGCTGGCATGCTGTCCAATTGGAGTATGGGAAAAGTGTAAGGGTTATACTTGCCCCCCCCCCATGAAAAAGCGGCATAAACTGACATTTTGGTGTTTTGGAGATATTGTAGCAAGTGTATTTTGTTTCAAAGCCTTAAAGCCCTATTAGTGTCTTTAACAACGGTTATGAAACAAAGGGACACTTTCTACATTGATATTTGTGTATCTGCAATGTTTACATGACTGTACTGAGTCTCCCTCACGCTAATAACTCAATTTTTGAAAAAAAAAGTCAGTCATATGCCCCTTTTGTCATGGGGGGGGGAGTATAATATAGCTTGTTTTTCTATGTACATCTTCTTGTATGGCTGTGAAATGTCTTAATATCAAACAGGTGGACCTGGTGAAATGTGCAAGGCTCAGATGTTGACTCAGGTCAGCCTACAAAAACGGGGCATACTTTGGTTGGACATGGAGTCAACTAAGTGATTGAGTCAATTATCATATTGATATGTGACCGTGCATCATAAAACCAGCAAAAAGTTAGCAAAAATGATTTTCAGTTAACATCAGATTCTTTAATAGGGTAGTCTCTTGAGCTTTAAAATGATTACATCCATTTGTCAGAACATGGATGTTCCTACCCTTTAAAAAAACAGACGAGAATGTTTAAACCCTTAGGATGTTACTTTGAGATAAACGGCTTTGAAGTTAAGGGTCTATTACAATCATCTGACAAGCAGCACAAAGCGCAGGGGTAACAAGAAGGTGATTTAAACTCTACGACAGATTCACTATGAAGGGATTGATCAGATTACCACCAAAACTTAGCAAGGCAATATTAAATTACGGTCCTGCTTCATTATTATATTCAAAGTTTCAATACACCAGTGTAACTCCATTCAAAGTTATGGAGTTTAAGTTTGTTGGCCCGTCCTTCACGTACATTTTTCACGCTTCTCGGATGGGAACCTGCCCGACAACCGAAACAACAAGGGCATAAACATTTTGCCAAAATACAACTTAAAACTGCATGTTATGCCTAAAACTTCATATTGGGGTAGAAGAAAGAGTGGTGCCACTTTCAGAAAATATCAAAAACTGAAAATCAACATGTTGACCCGATTTACTCATATCTTCAGCGTAAATTACCCCCTGCGACTTTTTGTGGTCTATGCACGTCACATATATTAAGTATGAATATCTCGGAGTTGGAGGTCTATGGCCAAATTGCACAATTATATCAAAATGCCTAACCGCTCTCCAATGGGTTAAAGAATAGGAGGGTAAGCACAAATTGTTGTCGCTTGCTTGCATGATGTTTTTTTCACTTTCATCTACAGAAGTGAATTACGTGTTACTAAGTAGTGTATTTGATTAAAGTTATTTTTTTTTTATGCTGTATGATTTCTGTACATCGTTGTAGAAACACGCACTTTGCACACAAGTACATACAGTAAATTCAATTTTAGGCAAAAAATGGCTGTGAAAATTTTTAGTTGTCCTTATTATTGTCAATGTACCCTATCAAATTACTGATTCTTCACAAGCGGATCTCAAAATATAATCTTTCTGATCTGAAATGAGACTAGGGCGAAAATACCAAAGGTCGGTGACTTTTTATGTTGTGTCAAAATGGTATGTTATTGGTGTCATTAGTGCGTACGCGGATTTTTCCAAGGGGGGTGTTTTCCCGCGGCCAAACCTAGTTCCACATTTTTCCCGGTCACGAATCGCGAAACAAAATTAGTGGGGGGGGGCGGGGGGGGGGGGGTAGTGACAAACAAATTTTTCCAAATCCAAGGTCCAAAATTTTTGCCCGGTCACCGTCAGTCGCCGAAAACACAAATAGTTGGGGTGGGAGGGGGGGGGGGGGGGTAGTGACAAAATTGTTCCAATTCAAGGTCCAAAAATTTTCACCGGTCACGTCAGTCGCCGAAAACACAAATAGTGGGGAGGGGGGGGGGGGTTCAGCTGACGACATTTTTTTTTTTCCTAATCCAAGTCCAAAATTTTTCCCGTCACCAAGGTCGCCAAAAACACGAATAGGGGGGGGGGGGGGGGGGGGGGGGGAAAGAAATTTTTTTTTTCCAAATCAAATGTCCACTTTTTTTTCCCAGTCACGCAGAGTAACAGATGAAACTTAATCACCGGAGGGGGGGGGGCGTGTGTTATGCAAAATTTTCTTCAAATCTACTAAAAAAATCAGATTATTTTTCATTTTCAGGACACCCACTTTTTCAAAAAAAAGGGGGGTGATAATCGTGAAAAAAGGGGGGTGATTTCGGAAAAAGAGGGGTGTTGAGGGTGTTTAACAACCCCCTTCGGCAAAAGGGGGTTGTTTGAACACCCCAAACACCCGCTGCGTACGCGTATGTTTGGTGTCTAAATCATAGCGCTCTGCTGTTTTTTCAAGATGGGTCAAAACCCTTAAAACGCACTTTGGCCAATTTATTGTGCAGAGACCAAATACTATTCTGCTGTGGTTTTGCCTATGTAAGTATAGTACAGACCTAGCTTTACTCCCATAGCTTAATGAAACTGGTACCACATTAGCTTCTCTGTTGTAATATGCACCCCAAAATGCAAAAATGTTTACGAAAATGTGTCAACCTGGAAAAACGTTGCCATTTGTTATTGATTGCCAAATATAAACTACAGCATTTTTAAAATTTTTTTATTCTTTTTTTATTTTCACATATGGACATATGGAGCCAAGGCGATTAAATAGTAAAGGAATAGCAACTCGATTATTCAGTCAGAAAAACAAGTGAACAGTCAAATACAAGTGTTTCGGTACTGTTAATTCCGTTAACTTTTCTTTCATTTTTTAAGCCATCATTTAAAAAAACATTTGCTGATCGTTTAACTTTCAATATAGCAGCCTTAGCTAAATTCAACTTATGTACAACATTAAAAAAACATTATCTAATGTCTGTACAGATTGAAAATGCAAGATGTAGACTTCAAATTTTAACCGGATTCCGATTAACCTTTTTGAAACGTCGAAACATCTTTAAATTCCCCATGAAATTTTGTGATGACCTTTGCGATAGACTACTATACAATGTATTTGTAGGACACTACAAGGATATGTACTAAAGTGAAAATTCATGAGAGTCTTATTTTTTGTTCAAACAGACAAATAAAATTTCCGTTTAATTCGGTAACGTCCGAAACAATGTAACGTCCGAAACAAAAAATACCAGGGAAACCCCGGGGTTTTTTATACACGAGTCGGATATAGCGAGGTAGCTTTTAACGAGGGGTGATTGATCTCGGTTCCCGTTTTCATTTTACGTGTACATCAATGGAAGAAGTGCGTTTACAAAAGAGCTCGGTTATGCGAGATTTCGCTTATTTACGAAGTCTTATTTCTCAACCCATGAACAAAGAAAAACCTAAGAAATTCACCCGGTTAAACGAGGAAATCAAGAGTCGATCGTGTGCCTGATCAAATTCTAATTTATCTGGCAACGCAAAAAAATTGCTTAAAATTGCTTTCAGAGCGCATCGCAGTTACATTGCGTGATACACAAGCTGCCACGCAGCCATGCACATTGAAGTCCCTGGCCCGTGTGTGTGGTGTGTGTGTGTTATACACACTACTGCACAGGACAGTTACACTCTCACAAGCCTGGCCTCCATGCGCCTGCCAGTACTCGAACAAGTTACGAGTATGATGTGAGGTTGCTGCTTTATTTCAAGATCTAGTTTTAAATTACTGGGATGGTTATATAATATGAAAATAATCTCCTCTGTTCTAGTCTTTTGGTGGCGGCAGAACACAGTGGGAGAAAGCAGTTTAAACAGATGATTTAATGCCTAGTTCCATACATGGATTATATTTTGTGATGATACTTATATGTACGTTTTACAACGGAACAGGGTACCGGTTACAACGAGGTAAAATCGGCCAGTCCGACGACCTCGATTATACGGGGTTTCCCTGTAAAATTTTTCTGTAAGTTAAGCTCAACTTGGAAAATTTGATTTATCAAACACAAAGAACTAACGAAAGGGTCCAACTGCTATTGGTTTAGCTGATTAGAATTGAGTCATTATGATATATCAGAATATGTAATCTCAGAAAATATGGTTTCGGACGTTACCGTAATATTGGTTAACATGGTTTAATTGTGCATATTTTGATTTTCGACAAATATGTAAAAAGGTTATCACAAGGTTAAACTGATTGATACAACAATTGGGTGTGTCAGTCACAACTTCCAATCAAATTTGAAGGGGTGTTAAATGGGAATTGAGTCATTGCATCAAAATTGGTTGACAAACAATAGGTTAAGTTTTGCTGTGCTCTTACAACAATCATCTCGATTGAAACAGACGCAAAATACATGAGTTCATAAATGATTAAATTTTACTCTTATATTTGTAGCACAATCTAAAAAACATGTCAAAAGATTGAGTTTCTGTATTTTTGCTGTGATGCAGCTTCCAATATCCCAGGTTAATGTCTATTAATCATTTGTTCGGACGTTACAGCACCTGTTAACTATATGTTACAAGGCCTATCATCTTTATTAAATAGCAGATAGGATCATGTTTTTGCTAGAAGCAAATAGCGTTTTGACCCAGTAAAATAAAATGGGTTTTCCCTTTACTTTACAAAAAAGTTCCATTTCTGGGCATTGGAATATGGAATGTAACACTTTCTGAAGAAAAATGCTCCCGTGTAGCAGGATGGAATGTGCAAGCTAGAGGATGGAATATACAATGTGGCCACATGTAATGTGTGTCTACACTGTATGGCAGTGCATGGCAGAGTGTATCCCACTCACTGCTTGTAATGTCTTGATGATAACATCTCCAAAACAAGAAAAATGTTGCACAAAGTTAACATTCTGTAACGTCCGAAACACTAATGATCTGATAATAATTGCCTTTTTTTTGCTCTAATAGGTCTTTTGGTTTGCTTTACTGACAAGGTGTTCATGAAACCATTTTACTGTATCTATGAAGAACTGTTTAATTTTGGAACTAGGGCATCCAACATAGCAAAGAACTGGTAAAGAATTTAAAAAAAAGTTGAACATCATTTGTCGCAATAATGCCTACATGTAATTTTGTGGAATTGCATGGCAAATGTTAACCAACACGGAAGATAAGTATGTGAAAAAAAAATTATTCCGTCTGAAAAATAATCTAGAAGTCAGTAGAGTTTTTTTTCCAGGATGGTGGAAAAAACTGCAAGAACCACTTAAAACCAGTTTTTACCAGCAAAAACTTGAATGGCCCCATAAATATTTATTAAATGATATCACTAGCTGAAAAATTATCTACAATTTCCATTAACAAGAAGTACTCACCTCAAGGTAATTATTTCAAGGAGTTTTGCTATAGTTTTGGAGAAAACATTTTTGTCTAGTACTCTAGTAGTGATAACAAACTTCTGCTCTTGTAGTGCATGCCAATGGTGTCAACTATACATGTACATACATGTAGCCTAGGTCTGCACTACACACAGGCACAGAGTATTTTTAAGTGGTCTTCAACAAACATGCCAGCCAGGGTAGATCTACATAAATTTTACCTTTATTTGAGTAGACTCTAACTTTGTACTTCAAAAGTTTGTTCTTTCTACTGAATCCCACCGAATTTGTAATGAACTGAAATACGCATATATCTACAAGTATGAGAAAATTCAGCCCACAGACCTAATCGGCCAGTTAGACAATTATTTTGGTGTTTATGCCTTTAAACATACTGAGTTGAAAGGAAAACCTCAGTGAATATTATATTACGCTACATGTAGGACCCACCAATTACAAAGGATAGTTTTCAGAATTTCATCAATCATAATGTTCAAGAAGCATGATCAAATCCATTTCATATTTCCCTCATTTGGAAGGGCATATCCTCCCCAAAGAAGGGGTATTTACATGTAGGTCACTGTAGGTGTATATCATCCCATCACAGGATTTAGTTCATAAGTAACATTAACATGCAAGTGCATATCTTGCATTTTGATAGTGTAAATAGTTAATGCAATGTGCCAAATTATTCACAGCTTGTAAATTATGAATAAAAATGGCCCATAATCTGGGTTCAGGTGATTTTGTGCATGCTTGACAAACGATAAGATTTATTCAAGATATGATTAGCATTTCTGTATTCACAAATAAGAATTCTTTTGGACTTATATTACAATGTACATAATAGTATAGTAGGTCATACATCAAAATTATTTCTATACACTTGCATTTAAATGTAGGCTCAAGTACATTAGTCACTGGCATATTCATTTAGAAGATTTTATGCCAGAAAGTCTGGATTTAATTTTCTTTTTTTTTGGGGGGGGGGGGTTAAAACATATTTCCATTTTTTTTTCATCCTTTATAAGGATGGTAAAAATGGTAACAACCAGTGGAAAAAATTGCCTTGAGAAAAAACTGTCAACTGTGATCAAAATAGATTTGATTTTGAAATAAAATGTTAACAATGTGTAACGTCCGAAACAGATATAGGTGACATGTTTTCCATACTTCCTTCTGTATATGTTTCCATTGAGTACTAGTTACAATTAGTAAAATTGACTAATATTACCAAGGGGGTTCTCATACATGTAAACACTTTTACTGTGCTAACAGAGGAATTTATTTAATTTTGTCAGCATTAATCACATTATATAGTATGTTTACATGATTTTCAACCATGTACCATAATTTGGAACCAATATAAGGTAAAGGTTGGATCAGTTCAGTACACTCTTGACTTAAATTATCATAAGAACTCACAGATGTGAAGATCTGAAGCTGAAAGGTACCTCTCTGCCTCAAAATCTAGTGCACCCTGTATGTTAACATATCGTAACGTCCGAAACAAACTGGAGTCAAAAAGTGAAGTCATCAACATGCTGGAATTTTCTCTTCTTTTTTTGGTCCAAACATTACCCAGTTTAAGCCAGTTACAAACATGAGGGTAAAGTTTTCATACACTGCCTATTTATTTTTTAGCAAGAACTCTAAAATGCGTTTCTCCATATTTTCCACATTTTTTTGTTGCAAAATGCCATTACAGTACCTTGCTCAGGGGCAAAGAAGCCAAATTTGGTATCAGTAATTTCTTTGAATCGTGCTCTTTGCATTTGGAGTATTGAACTTGGTGACAAGGATAACATGA
>JZLH01S0051511.1:87733-102758 GCA_001188425.1 Eucidaris tribuloides | reverse complement strand
AGCAAACTGTAGGCTGAATGTGCTATTTCAGAAGAAAAAAAACTTCTTCGCTGACAGTATGTATTTGAGGAATATTCACAACTGCTTAATATTAATTAACTTTGTCATTTTGTAGATTACAAACACCGATTCTAGTGTGGAAGAGAAGGATTTAAAGGAGAAATGAAGATAACTGGCATTTTGTGAGGACAGAAATATACCAGATATTCAAGCAGTTTACTAATCAAATACAGTATCTTTTTGGAAATAACCAGAAATTCGGAAATTACCGGAAATATGGCATCTCTGATTTTATCATTTCATGTATTTTAGTTGGTGCAATTTGTTACAGTAAGACTGTGTAAATATGTGTTGTGTTGAAAATAATACTGTAGGATGTATGTACGCATGTCCAATTATCCATCAGAGGCAAAATGTGGAATATTTTCTTCATCGAAAACAAGGTTGTTTTTTTTTTTACAATATAGTGACTTGCAGGAACTTTTAATGCCTAAATCATTTGTCATTTGATTATTTAAGAATATTTATCTATATTTATTGATATTGTTATAATGAGCTGAAACTGTACTTGTTGAACTTGTTTGATCTTTCAAAAATATGAATCAATGTTTGAAGCAATTGCAATTATGAGAAGTAATTTAACAATATAAAATTCAATTAACCACATAACTTAGGAGGAAGTAAGGTAGCCTAAATCTTTTAGCCCTACCCGTTGGGTATATTTCAAATTTGAAAGCTTGTAACTTTTGTGATTATCAAATCTCAAGTGGTTGTCTGTGTTGTAAATTACTGTAGGATGTGTGAAATTAAATTATGTGTAAGGTGGGCTTTACAAAAGGTTGTTTGTTATCGCAGATAAACATTTTGATCAGTGTGATGTACTTTTGATTAGTAATACCTTTCTTTAACTGGATGGCTTCTTATTTACGATTGTCTTAAAAATGAAATAAGTATGCCAAATACTTAAATATTTTGTTGTTGTTGTTTAATTATTCACCTTAATTGACAGCTGTAAACACAGTTAAGAAGGATTCCTCTGAAGTAATTAATATTGTAATGTAGATGGCCATTTGAGTGTTTGATGTATGTTTTTATATGACATATTACAAAGTGGAAATGATTGCAAAGGCTTGTATCAGACGTTACTTATGTTTCGAAGTCATGCCAGCACTTGTGATCACAGCTTTAATTGCAAAAATATGTTGAGATTGTTGTGAACAAATGCCAAATTTAAAACATGTACAACCTTTGCTGGACAATAGGTTGATGTCAATCATTTTATAAAACATAGGTCGATCCAGAAATTTATGGTGGGGGGGGGGGTCAAAAAAGGTTTGAAACGCAAAGAAAAAGTGTCTACCTCAAACATAATATTGATAATAATAGAACATACATGTATAGCACAAAATGCAAATGACTGACCTATGTTATTCCTTTGACACATAATACCGAATAAGACAGCTACCATGCACTCTCGATATAAAGAAGTCCTTGGGGGCCCATCAAATTTGTTCTTTCTAATGAAATTTCTTTATATCAGGGTTGCAAAAACAATAAAATACAAAGCAAATCCAACATATGGGACCAGAGATATTACTTCTTTGTAATGAAATTTTGTTATATCAGTGTTTTTTATAACGAGAGTGCACTGTATTTGGAATATACTGATTAGATAACTGAAATTAATGACCAAACTGTTGCACAAGGAAGTATGATTAATGATAATAATGATTATCATCCTCAAGGTCAACAAGTTCATGACAAAATTGAAATAAATCAATGTACTGGGGGTGGGGGTCCAAATCACAATATGTCAACAAAACACAAAATTTGATACTTTTGGTTGGGGAAATAATGGATTAGGACCCCCTGGATCCACTGAACAAGGATACTATAGGGAACATACACTCCAAAATGTTATTTTGAAGATGTTGGAATTGCAAAGAAATGATATGCTGTCATAGTATTGCAAGTTATTTTTAATTTTTTCAGTGTCGGTTCCTGTTAATACCCATTTCTGTCTACACTTACAGATAGATATTTAAGTTAATCATTAATTATATATCTTCAATGTGTAACTGTAACTGTATCTGCATTTGTGCAGTAGATTAAATAAAGCAGTATTTCCAACATACATGTAATAGTCTTTTTCTTTTCTTCATGGATTCATGTAATCTTATTATAAACTGACATACTGCAGTGGACAGCTAGCATAAAGAGAATTACTTGAAAGTAAATAGATTTGAGACATAACCCTAATATCCCCGTGGGGGGGGGGGGGCATAATGGCCCCCCCTTGACAAATTTCTCGATTATTCCGCCGCGCAAATTTTTTCACTGTGCCGTTCGCTGGCTTTTTACTTTCAAGTCTCGCGCAGTATTAGAGACCATTTTACGAAAAAATTGGACGTACTGTTACGACACTACGCGACTTTTCGTACATGCATGCAACTCCAAAATTGCTCAAAAACGTCATTTTGTGTACAAAATCAATGCAAATTGTGTTTTCAGCCAAAATCATAAATGTATGATTATTTTTTACTTTAACTGCTGTTTATGATCGCAAAAAAGTCCCCGACAAAGTTCATCGAAAAAACTATCAACCCCCCAGGGATGACAAGACCGGAGATAGCCCGGATCTATTAGGGTTAAATGTTGTAATACAAGATAATTATGTACAGATGCGTATAGTGTTTGCGAGAATGGTGTTTTCTGCAGGATATAACTTATCTTGCCTGTATGGCTAATCATATCTGAGCTGCATGGATCACACAGAATGACAAAATTTTCACAGTCTATATTTAAGTGTCCAGTAAGATTAACGATATTTGTTTGTGAGACTGTGTCCGTGGCAGTTACCATTATGAGAACATGTAATGTTGAAGGTTTGTGTGTTCATGTGGTTATTTTTTTTTCTTTTCGAATGATTGTTTTGTTTGTCTCTAGCCAAATTTCTTAGAATTTGTGTTCCCACCTAGAACCACAAGACCTGAGAATCCACTAGACAAGGGTTGTTTGCCTGCAGCATTATTTCAGTACAAACTAAACCAAAAAGATAATTTGATGAAGTACAAACCAATGAAAAGTGATGTTTCTCAAAATGCAGAAATTACAAAGCTAGGAAAAAGTGAGTACCGTACCAAAGATGAGGGCCATTACACATTATAATCATATAATAAAAACAGCTGTCCGTACACATGTAGATACATGTATATTTGTGTGTTTTTTTTTCGTTTTTTTTTTTTTGGTAGGGAGGTTCATTATAACAGGAATTTCATGCATTTGTGGCCAATTTTATTTTTATAGAGTGGTCATGTAATAGAATTATGTACTCAATGTGCAATGATGTCTTGTGCTGCAACATTCAAACACCAGTACACAAAGTATAAATTGAACACAGCATAGTTTCATTTGGCAAGCCATTCATTTATTTGATTAATTTATATTTAGTGTTGTGTTATTAAGCAAATATACATGTCTTTAAATATATCTATACAGGAAAATATCTCCTTGTATATGAACACTGAAAAATAACTTTCTCTTAATAACAAAATTGATATAAATACATAAATATATTTTATGGCACACACAACAACCTATGTACAATTGTTTACATATATTTATACATATACATGTAAATATATATTTACATTGTGATATGGCATATACTGTACACAGTTTGACATAATTCAATGGAATGATAAATAAGATGTCAGTTTTGGAAATGTAGGTGATGGCATTTTTAGACATTAGGTTTAAACAAAGGCACTTCAAATTTGCAACCCGCTAAGTTGAGAATAATTTTGTGTTATTACAGAAAGTGACATTAGTAGAGATGGCAAGCACACATTTATTACAACAAACTGAACAAACACTCAGATGGCAACAATTTCAGTATCAATGAACTTACTGAAAGACTTAAATTAAATTTGTTACTTAAGAAGAACATACACACAAAAAAATGCACTGCACAATTCATATTAGCAGTTAAACACTCAACTTACAGAACTAAATTATTGAAAGAATTACTTCATTTTTTGGATTGTCACCTCTGATCTTTTGAACAAACAAAGTGCTGCTTCAGCTTCTGTACAGGCCATTAATTGAGAAAATATCATAACAAACCTGTATCGATCACAAACTCTAAAGCCACAAAAATAGCTGAAATATAAACCCACATGGCGGGCGGCATTAAACTTGGCATTAAATAGTTGACATATCAAATGGGCATATTTGAACAAATCTCAAGATATATACTTTTTATTCTTAACCTATTGGAGACGATTTACTTTCACCAAAACTCATTTTCCATAGACCCTAACACGAGTTAACTCGTACTTAGTCTCCAACAGGGTGACTTCTATTTTCCCATATTTCATAGTGTTTTACAAGTGTTCAAGCCGCTTTCGTGGTCATGGGTCACAGAAATTATTTTAAAGATATGAGGTGACAAACTCATTAAAATACAACTTTTATTCTTCTACTGTACTTGCGCAAATATATATTACACAAGATTCTTGTGGGAGGCAAGACAAGTATATCCATTACAATAGCAGTGGAATCATACCACTCTGCTGTCATTCAACAACATATTACGTGTGTACTTTTTGGTGTATGACATTTGCTCAGGCGACTATTGCTCTGGTAATTATTTCATACACTAACCCTGACCTCAGCCCTAACCCTAAGCCTCTTCTGAACTGGAAAACCCAATGGCAACCCTAACCATAAGCCTTTGTCCTCTTGAGATACTGAGATATTGTCACCGGAAAAATGTCGCTGAAACAAATGTCAGCACCTCTACTCTTATTACCCGTATATTGTCACTACTTGTACTCAAAGAATTGTGATCCCAGTTTATATCACCAGAAATGGATTTTATGACTCACATATAAGAAAGATAGCATGAACCAATTTTGAAAAACCTACCACCGGTATACTTCCACTTGAATGTTTAGTGTTTGTTGGCTAAGTCATGGACAACTGGATGGACGAATGGGTGGACTTGGAAAAAAATATTCATACCGGTATGCACTTTATACAAAACATCAACTGCTGCTTTCTTAATGGATTGCAACGGAAACATCATGCAATAGCATTAAGGGTAGTTAATCTGTGCAGAATTATAATTACACTTAAAAGTTATTTCAGTGAAAACAGGAATGCCTAAATATGCTTACATAAGTTTTAACAGAAAATGGAGATATATGTTAACTTATTTTACCATTATCCCCTTTGGCTCGCTGCTATATAAGTCAGCCATTTTTTAATAAGAGACGAGGCAATTTTCCCTCAGTTGACCATAAAGGCAATATATACTTACAAATTTAAGGTGTTCTTGAAAAGAGTATTCATATCATATTTATTTTCTTTATCTATACTGATAACAAATGTGTACTTTATGGGACAGAGGTATTTGAAGGGAATATATTCTTGGTGTTTATCACATAAGCTTAATCGAAAAGATTACTGTTCTCCAAGCTTCTGTGGAAGCCTCCTCGTTTCAGAAAGTGTGATATACTGGGTTTCACAGACAGCTAGTTAAGAGTGTAGGACAATTTCAAGTATACAAGGTAGTATACATGTATGTTACATCTGAATACAATGTACAATTATTGCAAATGAATCATTACCAGTTCGCTAGGCAATTTACAATCTGTAGATTAAATGCATAGGTGTAAACATTGATTTCGGATTTGCAGTTATGACAACTACTGAGCTTTTATTTTAAGCAGATCTGAATTTTGTTGGTAACTTGATTCAATCCAATAATATCCCTTTTTTTTAAATCAGAAAGAGAGATAGAAAGATTATGGCAGATAAAACACCTCTAAATATGTCACATACACATGAATGTCTTAAAATTTGTGCACCTGGACAGATATGCATTACAAATGCATTCATCTACATTCTACATATGGCTTACAGTCTCCATTAACTTTACATAGTACATACAACTGATCATTAGTTCTGATGAAAAACAAATCTATTCCCTTTAAAGGGAAGCAACACCCTGAGTAATTTATTTGCTATACACGTAGAATATATTTGTGCCATGCCCTCTGCAAAATATTAGCATTTATGATTACTCCGTTTTTTATTTATTGAGGTTTGAATGCGAATTTCAAACAACAAGTAAAGTAAAAAACGACTTGGCATAGACTACTCGATCACCCGATACTATCAATCGATCGATCGCGCTATCGATATTTTTTCTGTCAAACGTCTTGATCGATAACAGTATTGCCGTTTGGCTATAGAGTGTTGCAGATACGACGGTCCGGGGACCTGTAAAGTTCACTGTCGGTCAATTTTACTGGTCCGATCCGACCTAGCCAGTTAAAATAAAAACGTTTATATATCGACGGAAAAGGGTGCACATAAATTATATTTAGTGTAGTTGTTTCCCGATCGGAAATAAATTATGGATACAGACCTATTCGGATTCAAATACTAAAACAAATTTCGGGTGCTTGCATGCTTTTACAATTGGAAATGAATTGTCAGTGGTAATATTCCGGGTAATATTTGGCTGCATATGATGCTACAATAAAGTGTGACATACAAAAGTCATGTAGGCCCTACGGATCGGTTTATATTTGTGGGCAAACGGTATAGTGTTCTACTCCCTGTGCCTTTTTTATGAACTTGAATATACGTCTGCAGTGATGGCAAAAAAATGTCAAGGGGTATTTTTTATCAAAAGACCCGGATCCTGTTTGTGCTATTCTTGCGTAAGTAGCGGCGGGAATTGTACTGTTATTTTATTAGCTGCGTGTAGCAACCTGTACTGAGTAAACTTGCGCAAATTACTTCACTTATTGAAAGCGGTAATTTAAAGAAAAAGTCCGCAACAAAAGGACGGGCGTGCGTCACGTATATTGCATGAAGAAGAAAAGATTTTGCAAAATAATGTTGTATCACCACCAGAAACCGTTCAGTCTACCACCCCACCACCCGGCGGCGTTTTGCCGGCGAGGCATGCAGCGCTCAGTGGGACATTACACATTACTCGCACCACAAATACTAAGTTCGAGCGACTTTCCTCCAAATAATAATCCATAGCCTCGGATTGTGGCATTTAGATACAGGAAGCATATTATAGGCATAAAAAAAAAAAAATTCATGCCAAAACTATGTTATATCATTATATCATCGTCCTCAATACAGGCCTTCGCGATCTTCACGCCAATCTTTATGTTCAATACCCGAGCGGCAATTGCCTTGCTGTAAGCTCGACAGCCGACGTTGAGCCTGTGCAAGTGCACGCGAGTTTCAAGTGAGCCGACATACCTTGAACAATCAATTGCGTTCGCTACTCATTGGCGGAGTCAAGTGGTCTCGACCTTGAAACGGTCGCTGTTGCGACGGCAAAGAACGTCTCACACTTTTAGCAACTTTTTTGGATGAAGTTGTTTGAGATATGATCTGGACTGAAACTTCGCACGTTTTTGTATCAGGAACGCGACACTAGTGTGCGTATGTGCGTACACACAGATCGAGATCATGAACCCGATAGTTTTGGTTAAAAACGTACGCGTATACGAACGCGCACGCAATTAACCGGCGTTTACATGGGAACTGCGAGATTGGAACGGCGCGGAACTGAGTTTCCAAAATGTTATGACTATATTATCAAAATATGATCACTCACGAGGATATGATCATCTGTCTAGTGGTTATTTGTGTGCATTTCAGCATGTACACAAATTTTGATTTCAGAGGTGTTGGTACGCCTTTAACTCTTGATATGCTCAGAGGAGTTAAACCTTTGTAGACTTTATGTTTATTATTTGGTGCAGATCTGTGACTTTGGCACATTAAGAGTTAAAAGCATTTTAAGCAAGCACCAGTCCTGCAGATGGAATGATACTGGTTGAATGCAAAGGTTTCCAAACTGGGGAACATTGATTTTCCCCCAACCATGCATTCATATACAACCATGCACCTTTGTTGAAGTGTACTGTATACCTCTGTTGATTCTTCTGTTGCAGTCAATAAAAATTTTTACTTTTGGACGGACAAGTGTGAACATTGCACAAGGTGTAAATAACTGATAACAGAATGTCATCAATCATCAAAAATATTACACATCTCATGGATAGCAAATTCTTCAACTGAAACAACCACTGTTGTATCTGAGGCTGGCCTCGAGGCCAAATTCTGGTGGTCTCGGTCTCGATCTCGGTCTTGGTCTGAGTCACGTGTACAAACCCTATGGAAAGGCTGTGGTCCTGTGGTCTCAGATACAACAGTGACAGCAACATTCATTCAGGGTATCACCATCATCTCTTAGTGGAATAAAGACTTTGTTTTTAAGGGCAGAAAGATAGAATGGCAATTCGTATAGCAAAAAATAAGGGGGGTCAGGTTCGAAAGGGCCTCTTATTCTCTCCCCCTTATTTATTCATTTTTTTTTTTTTGGGGGGGGGGGAGGAGGGGTGGAAAGAGGGACCAACCATCTCTACCCCTACCCCTACCCCAACTATGCACCTGAGTATTCATGTATTTTCTGCAGAAAATGATTTTTGAATCAATATACTGTTCAGTCACATTTTTAGATTCTCGAAATCATTCATATCTCTGTAAAATATGAACTGAAGATCATTGCACTATAAACATGCTCCACTATGCAACTTTTCCAGTTGTTTCTTGCAGCACATTTTTCTTGTAAACTCCATTCAAGCTGATACTGGGCTACCTCCTCTTTCCCTTGGTTGGTGCTACGTTTGAGTTGGTCTTGTTGACGTACTTCATGTACTCAATTTCTCCGTCTAGGGCCTGCAGCTCCTCGCGAAGCTTCTGATTCAAATCTTTCAATGAATCTGGATTGCAAGAAATCACAAAAAAAAGAATATATTATAATGCATAATGTCATTTGAAGTTACATTTCTCTGACCATCATCCAAATTTAATATTTAATTCATCTAGCAATTTCAGGATTTTGCCGAAAAGATAAAGTTTACATGCACTCATTTTTGTTCTTAATTTCAAACAATAAATTATGAATTTAAAATATATACATGTTTATATCTTCTGAAGTCCATGACAGATGTAATGCAGAGAACTGGTATATCAGATGAACTGTACATTACTTTCATTCATGTATCTGAGTCTTCAAGAATGTAAAACATCATCATTTTGCCACTCAAATGCAATGAAAACTTAATACAATTCATAAAACTATTTAATTGAACATTTAAAGCCACAGTATAGTGTTGGACTGTTGGTCAATCATTTTTCATAAAGTATTCGGTTGTTAGCCAAAACATCAGAAAACAATATTAAACCTACTGAAAATTGTTTATGATGACAAATTGTGATGTTTTAATTATCAGAGAATATATCACGGTATGTACATTACCTACGGAAAATGCTAGGTCCCCCCCCCCCCTCAACATTTTACATTTTGAGTAATTTCTCAAAAATGGAAGAGTTCCAGAGCAAACAATTTTTAAGGCATTGATAGATCATATCATATCGTGTATCTAAAAAAAGAAAACAATAGCAAAGTATTCCATATTTTACCGCTTGTCAATACTATACTTAGGCTTTAGATATGATCCCAATCTTACTTGAATCAGGTCCAGCTTTGTTGATATCCATTTGGCCAGCTTTAGCCAGTATTTTGTTGCTTCCCTGGGGTTTGTACTTAACAACTGGTGGGGTCACAGCGGGCGTCTTAGGTATTGTATTCAACTGCACGTTACTGTCAGCTGACAAAATGAAATCAAAACAGTACAAGAAATTATGAACTATTGTTACAAGTGACTTTTCACATGAAAGATATTTCCTACCAAAATGTATCACTAAAATATGCAAAATTTTAAAGAAAAACAGTGGTTAACCTCTTGGGGACGATTTGCTTTTGACATATTGCGCATTCTCCATAGAGTTCAGTATGAGATTATCTTGTACTTAGTCTCCAACAGGTTAAGTAAGAGCAGGGAGTCATTGCCATCCTACATGAATATCTAACAACCACCATCCACATGTAATACTGAAATTACCTGATATTGCATCATGAGCTTTCAAAAGTTTGCAGGTTACATTTTGAAATAATGTGATGTATTTGAAATATTTTTAGCTCTATAAATGAAAAGGTAAAACCCAGGGTTGGCGATTTAAATCAGTGACTTAAATCATGATTTCTTTGAACAAAAATTTGTGATGTAAATTGATATAAATCATATAAATTGATTTATTGATTTAAATCACCCCTTCCAAAAAATTAAAAAATCAACCAAACCTGTCAAAGTCCATGATGACACAAAATAACAGTGCACTTAAAATATAAAAAAGTACAATTACTGACAGTTATGCTCAAATTAAATAGATAATAGTTGTTTGTGTTAAATATGCTTGAAATTCACTTGGAAGGCTACACTGAACATGTTTCCATGGTAACAAGAAAATATTTTTTTCAACATTTACTGATCTCTTTATATTGCCGATCAATGAACAAAAAAAATCCTGCTTTCATTGCAAAACATGAAAAGCTTTGGTTTTGTTTAATAAATTTGTCAATTGACAGTAAATAATTGTGCTTTAAAATCTCCTGAGATTTAAAAGCTGACAATGTTTGATTTATGACCCAAATAACTGGCAAAACACACAAACAAAAACAATTTACATCTACCTGAGATTTCCTGAAATCTACAAAGACAAAATGTCTGACTTGAGACTTTACATAACAGGAAGGACAATCTACCTATAGACCTATTTGGTTTAGGTGCTGTTTTTTATGCTAATGTCTAACTGGGGGCTTCAAGCATGCCTAACAAAAGTTCTAACATCTCAATGCACCTGACTCATTGCATAACCCATTGAATTGTCTTTTCGTCTTTTATTGGAAGCCCCCCAGTTATGGCTGACATAAACTCCAGTCTTCTGAAACCGAATTGGTGTATACTAACCTTTAGTGTTCTTACTCGTCTGATATGAGCCTCCAGCAGCAAGTCCCCCACTTCCTCCTCCCCCTCCCCACCTGTCCCGCTGCCCCCTGCCCCAGACCATGCTGTCTTCTTGGCCTTGTTGCTGTAACCCGTTGTGGAGGTGTTGGCAGTGGAGATGGGCTTGGTCGGTTTGCGTACGGTCCCTTGGCTACGGCTGGCCCCCATGCTGGTCTGACTACTAGTGTTGGGCTGCTGGAGGTAGGAGGTGGACTTGTTGCTGGATTCGTGGATGGTCTGCAGGTCTAGTCGGTTGGATGCATTTTGCCGGGGACTTAAATCTGTTAAAAACAAAAAGACATACCCGAGTCAAGTTGGTTGTCAGATCATGAAATAAAGTGCTAATTAATTTTGTCTACTCACATCATGTACAGAGTTATTCAAATGCAATGCAAAGCATCTGTAGTATTTCATCATCGTGTCTGTGTTCTTTGTGGAAAAAAAGTTTGAAGTATACAGCAACAATGTCACATTTTTAATTACACAAATTACCAAGATTCAATTTACATCTGAAAGACTATCACCTGGGCTAGTAAAAAAAATATGAAATGTAACTTCTCTTGTTGGAGGATACAATTCATAAGCTTCGTTTTCATAGTTTAAAGGCAATTTATTAGAATTATATGTAATGCTTCCTGTAAAATAAAAATAAATTACAATATACACCGCAGGTTATGACAGATAAACAATTTGGATCATAGCTTTCAGTTGTTTATTCATCACCATTCTTGACTTTATACACTGTAATCCATTTGATTTGTGATGAAAAAATTGATAAAATTTCAGAGTTATATATATACATGGAAAGTTCAAGTCTTTTGATTTCAAAAAGCATTATGTTCCCTCAGATCTTGACATGTGTTATTCACCTTTGCCACATTTCAAAGCGAGGACCCATTCAGACATATCTCACCACATAAACCATTTCTCACCTTTTGACAAGCTGGTAGATGGAGCTGTGGGAATGTATATATCAGCCTTGGACTGAGGTTTATTCTGTAACGATGAATTACTCAGGCTGGATCTCACAGGTACAGAAGACTCATGCTTGTTGGGAGGTGAGTAGTGGGTGTCTTTCCAGGATGGCTGATCCTCGTAGAGGGGACCCATAGAGCTGGCAAGTGCACCCTGGGGGTTGGGTGCTGGGGGTGGGAAGCTCTGGCTTGTGTTGGACACTCTTTGGTTGTCACTGTCGAGAGATTAATTCATGAAATAAAATTTATGAAATCTACAACATTCACAGAATATGTTATTAAGATACTGCCCAAACCTCTTGACATGATAAATCTTACTGATATACATTAAAAAAGGTCAAAATCTTACTGTCTCACAAAATTTGTAAAAATCACACAGTTAAAGTTGTAAACTCCAAATTTGTTTTAAAAAATCTTGTTTTTGTATTAGAAAATCTTATTACATGGATCTGGATGATGAAAAATCTTACTAAATCTGATAAAATCATAATGGATAGGAGGTACATGTACATGTTAAGCATTTATGGCACACTAGTGCAAGTTTGGTCACAATGTTCAAGTGACTCAATACAGTGTGCTAACAAACAGATATAGATAAAAATGTATAAATTAAACTGCCTACAAGGATTACTACAGCTAATATCAAGCATAGTTTGAGGGAATACCCCTACTTTATAGAGTTTATTTCACTAATACAACCATCACAAAAACAAAACCAAAAAAACAAAAAACAAACACATTTTTGATCAATATCGGGAACAATGAATAAAAGTTATAAATTTAATCATAAACAAATATGACAGCTCATACCAAGCATGGTTTGAGGCAATAATTCTACTTCACAAAGTTAACAACTACTGGTAATATAATTGTAACGAGAAAGGTAAAAACGGCTCTTGTCGCTCATTATTGAAAAAGTAAATATTCCCAAAAGATTAACCCTTTAGCCACTGAAGACTCTGTAGAAAATGGCTTATGGTTCCCTGGAAAGTACAGTAATATTGGCCTCAACGGTGCACAAAAGACGGGTGTACAATGTATACTAGAGCGCATTTATCGGACGGGCGGTTTTCGGGCGGTTTAGGGAGTAATAAGAGGGGCGGTTTCGGGCGGTTCAGGTGCTAAAGGGTTAAAACACAGGAAAGCTTCATTGATCTGAAATGTCTAATATGACGGACTTTTTTTTTATTACCGGACAATTTCTTAGACTCTCAAACAAGTTAATGAATTATTGACCATCATACCAATGACAGTTTGGAATCTAAAAACTATTTCTGATGACTTTCATTGAATAACTTTGCACCAATGAACAGCACACTTACATTCCCTTTTTAGGCCCTCGTTGTGTCGGCGGGTAGCTGTGCCCCACCGGGGGATGGGTGTTAGTCAGCCCAGACTGGTTGGTTTGAGTCCTATTGCTGGGGTAGCTGTGGTGCGTAGGGGGCGGATAGTGCTGGTGGTTGTGGGTGGGCTGGGTGGACATGGAGGGAAAGGATCGCTGGGTGGGTGGGGCATCCCTCTGGCTTGGTGGTGGACGTTGTGGCTGTGAGGCACGATACCCATCTGGGATGCCTTTGACGCTGTCCACAGGAGGTAACTGTCCAGGCTGCTGCTTAATAAATAATGTGACATTTGGAATTTACAGCCATATATAACATTTCGTTTGATATATACTATTGATTTTCATTAAATTAAATGCATATGTGTACAATTCAAATGATTCTTTTAATATTCATTTTGATTCGAGTAGAAGCAATGAACATGGTGTAATTTTTTTTCATATGAAACCTCTACCACATATCAACTGAATTTATATCTCAGGCTCAACAAATGAAGGGTAATAAATGAATTAAAAAGGCAATGCATAAATATACTTTTTAGACGTGTCCAATATGCAAGTATAACTTATACTTAATCACAACATGACAGATTTTTTTTTTAGCAAAAAGGTTTACGGAACATTCCAATTACTCTGACCTGAATTTACATTTGTGTGGATTTGTGTTATTCATATTATTCTTTCATTCAACCAAACAATCATAAATACAATACTTCTACCTAAATTTCCTTACTTAAGTAAAATAGGGGATATCAAATCTAAGAAATAACCATGCAGCAGCATAATTGTGGGACCAGTCCCTCCCCAAGTGCCCCCTCACAAAACTTCTTTTTACGTTACACCAATAGAGCTACAAGACCATCTCTTACCCCACTCTGCCCCTTGTCCCCATATTAATCAATGCCACCTGTTCCCCCCCCCCCAATTTAATAAAACTCCTTGCTAAGCCACTGTAAGTAATTAGGTTAGCACTGATTTGTGGCTTGTCTTACCTGCCTCCACCCACTACCATGAGTCGGACTGTCCTCGGATGATTTCCGCCTGGTGTCCTGTGAGTTGGAATTCTGGTATCCTGTTGCCTCTGATGATGTGTTAATGGGCTGTGGTGCTTGTGTTTTCCCGGTGAGCGGATTAAGAGGATAGCCGGGAGCCAGCGGTTTGTTGGCGTTTGGCACTTTCATGGAGGTAGACTGACTAGAGGACGTCCGGGAGTCGAAGTTGGTTGGCAATGAGTAGGGAGATGAGGTGAAGACCCTGTCAGAATAATTGAGACATATCCAGTATAAACAGTTAATGGCATTAGCACTCATTTGTAGCAGTGTTGTATCAGAGGCCGGCTTTGGGGCCAATTTCTGGTGGCTTGATCTTGGTCCAAGTCATCTGTGCAAATCCTATGGAACAATTGTGTTTTGGGGTGCTTCAGTCTTCCAACCTGTGGTCTCTGATACAACAGTGCTGAGTGCGCATTTGCAAGGATTCCGAATCTCTATGAAATTTCTTCTGGATATAGCTTCTGACATCATAGGAATAGATGACAAATTTTAGCTGTCAACACCTCCCAGTAATGAAGTAAGACACAATAATGTAACTCAGATTTTAATTTTCTGAACCCTTATTGCTCTGAATACAAGAAATCTGTGTTTTGCTATAACTTGTCATTTCAGTTTGTAATGAGCTAGCTCATTTCATTTGAAGACACCCCTCCCATCCAATTATTTTGTGTTATTGTATGCTACTATCTTTATAGCGAAGAGTAAATG
>JZLH01S0051511.1:49177-60134 GCA_001188425.1 Eucidaris tribuloides | reverse complement strand
AAACGGATGCAATGCATAATGAAACATTGTATGGCTTCGCTGGACATCACACCATCATAAGCCCGCTGCCTGAAGCATAGTCAAGCAAAGCGGAAGACACTGAAAAGTACGTCGAAAATGCTTTCATTCTGACAAACACTGGCTTAAAGTGTAACAAATAATTTTAGGCTAGAGCATGGAGTCCATGGCTGTAGTAAACCAGATTTCACAAAATGAGCCTGGAATGACTGTTAATTAAAGGAGACATTTATAGAAAAACTATAAATATGATGATATACATATCTACAGATAGCTTATAAGCCATGCAATGAGCTTGAATGTCATTTAAGCAATATTACTCTTCCATAAAAGCGAGATTAGAGTGAAAACATCACCCCACTCTCAGGGCCGAATTTGCTCATTCGCTGTCTGAAAACGGCCTTTAGCTGTGACGTCACAGAAGGGTTCGTGGACTTGCGGGCAACTTCCGGGTACATAGCTACATGTACTACATATTAGCTGGAAAGACAACCCTGAACTTCTGTGTTATTTAACTTCTTTGCCCTTATGTAAATGAAATATAGGCCTAATACAAAATCGTTTGCATGTTACATCTCATTATCTCCATCTTAATATTCTAAGAAATGTGCTGTTTGTGAGGAAAACGCTGAAAAATAAAGGGTAAAAGGACCGACCTCCAAGGTGCTACCGGCTGTGTAATATTGCGCTGTTTTGGGAGGTCGGTGTTTCCAGTCGGTCGGCGATGACAGACGGAGACTTTACCTCTTTCCACCATGGAAAAAGGCAGTGGATATTAATTACATGCCTTAAGTAAATCATTGTGAATAACATATAATAAAAGAATAGAAATTTCGTATCAATTTCTAGACGAGCTGGAATAAGGTTGAGGTGATTCTGCTGGGGTTTACGATTCATGCGCGGGTAATGCAGTTGGAGCGGTAATGCGGCTCTTTGGCAGCTGGAGATAGCTGCTCGGCTGCTGCGTATGGGCTCGCCGCCAGCGGCTTGGCCAGACGCGCAGGCCTGGTTCTATCTAAATCTGATCGCTAGCTGCCCTGGCAGATTTACATTACCTGTGCGAGAGAGAGGTTATGCAGATCGTGAGATACGCAGTCCAACAAAGCCAAACAAAAATAGTTAAATTTAACTTATACGTACAGTTTGATAGAAATAACCGTCTATTCTCTGGAACATATACTGTATCGGTTTGCGATCACTATATTTTTGCCGAAAGCTTCCAAGCTAGCGTTACTGCCGGAACTACTTTCTACGCAATAACACACGTACTCAGTGCAGCAAAGTTGACAATAGACTAACAGACGAAACCAAAACAAAACGAAACGAAACGCTGAGAAATGCAGTATTCTATGTAATTTGAGTTATTGACATATTAAAATGGAAAAAGACAACTTAGACTTTGTCATGTTAGACGAAATTCTACCTCAGAACACGAGTTACAATAAATACCATTAATTTTGTTCTCAACACACAACTTATAATTTCAGGGTTTGTTTTCAAGGTATTTCCGTACACAGATCTCGCACACACAGCGAGTTAATGTCCCAATTTCTGTGCCAATAATGGCATAAATGATGACATCAGGATATGTTTCAGCATGAGCGGGGACAAAATTTATGTCAGATATTCACATTTCAAGCAATATTAAGCCATTTAGAGAGTATGGAGCTGACAGAGACTCTATGAACGTTGTGCGTTAAACGCAGTTCGTCGCGCGGGCTAGTTGCAGCATAACCCGGGTGTGACGTCACACACAAAGGCCCTTTTCTGTAGCCGGTTTCGGAGTTGGGAGAGTGTCAATTTATCGCATTTTCATTTTCATAAAACCCGAAGCTGACACACTTTCGTGGCATGTTGGCCGCATGAAATGTTTAAATAACTCATTTAATTATACAGTCAGCTAAATTTACTGGATTTTATTTCCTATGAATATCAACTTCAACTAAATTAATGTGGTGCTTGACAGAAGCACTCAAACTAAGAAACTGATAAACAGTGATTCAGTGACATTTGTAATTGAATCTAATTGTAAGTCAACTAAAATAATTACATGTACAATTGAGCACGATAACTCATGATATATATGTACAATTAAATGCAATTTACATAATTTCATTTTTTTTTCAAGTATGCAATTCTACTTGCAATTGTAACAGAAATTTAGATGGCAATGTAAAATTACTGAAAATAATTTGTACCTATTCCTGTTGATACAGGACTGTAAGGTAATTATGATACCTGACTAAACTATAACTTCATCAACTAATGACAACTATATAGTTTCAGTGTTTTGATTACATTTCAGACTTTTAATTCTTAGACAGAGAAGTACATGTACTCTCTACAAAGTTGTAAGGCCCTACTTTTAAAGGTAAGGTCCACCCTGATGTCAAGTTGGTTTTAATAAAAGAAGAACAATGGGAGAAATATATCGAAAGTTTGGAGAAAATCCACCAAAGAATAGCAGAGTTATGAGGTTTCAAAGTTTTTATTATACAAGCAACTCCCCATATGTCATGTTATATCAATGCAACAAATTGCCACTTTTTATTGGTTCATGATAATCTTTTTCTTTTTCATAGAAGCATTATTGAATAATGTTTATGTATTGAATGCACAGGTAACATCATTTTCAGTTTTCTGAGAAAATGGCATTTAATGAAATTTATATTACATTACAATTGGGGAGCTGCTCGCATGTGACGTCACAAATTTAAAACTTTAAACATTCATATAACTCTCTTATTCTTTGGTGGATTTTCACCAAACTTTCATTAATATGTTACTCTCATTGTTCTGCTTTTATTAAAACCAACATGACGTCAGGGTGGACCTTGCCTTTAAGTTTTATGGCAACTCTGTATGACATGTGTATGAAAATTCAAAACAAATTTTCACACTGTCCATCAAAATTACAAAACAAATTTTGAAATACACGAATGTTATGAAAGAAGAAAATGAAAAAAAAAAATGCAAGTCATGGATTAAAATGGTTACACTGTGTCAGTACAATGTTTGAGTTTCTGTTTGAAGTTGAGGTCAATTACTGATATGCAGGGCTAGACTTTAGCAGGGGCCCTTGGACAATTGCCCCCCCCCCCCCGACGAGTTGCTACAGGCTCCTTTAAAGTATATGAAACAAGCCCGCCTGGCTCCTTGAAATTTAGAGATACAGGCATACATCTAAATGTGACTGAGGGAAACATGACTCCCCAAAGCTCAATTGGGCTCCCTAAACAAGTCCCTGAGGAACCCAGCTGGCTCCCTAAAGAAAAAAAGTTAAGGTCAAGCCGTGGATATGGTATGTTCAAGTAAACATAACTGGCTGACTAACATAGCCAAAGGCTTCTTGACATTACCCAATAAAAACAGCAATCCATTTGAGAGCGACAAAATCTCACTTCTAATTGTGAGTTAGCACACTGCAACATACATGTACATATTATGGTTATTCAATTTCTAGTGTTGGCATTTGGCAATAAACAGTCTTACTCAGACTACTTCCACTTTATAAATCATTACTCAACAAGACAAAGCTTCCAAGAAATGGCACCTTCAACCATCTAAATTGAAAGTATCCATGTTTGGCAAATGTTTTATAGCATCAAATTATGTCATTTTCTTTTATTTCAAAAATGTATCTGGATCTATATTAGACCAGATCTAAAATAATAATTTCCAAGAAAACAAAGAGTTTGAAATAAAAATCTGCTTCAACATACAAATTTATACATTTACATTACATACTTGAGCTCTGAATGATTTACTGCTTGTGTAGCTTCACACTCAGTCACTAAGATTAATTAAATTTTCTCTCAGTTTTGTACTAGATAGTGAAGCTCACCACGACGAGCGAGGTTTAGATTAACATTTTTTTACATCTATCATGTTATTATCATTTCATCATTTCAAATGACAGGGACTAGAAAAGCGAACTTAATCACTTTAAATGTCATTTTAGGGTCTTGGTCAAACTCAAACTTTAAGATCTTACTATGTTTGCAATATTTTGTCTTTCTACTCTAGACTAACTTTAGATCTAATGTTATATCTATTTCTAGTCTACTTTATTATTTCAAAAGTCAGTCTAATGTTAAAGTGATAGGCTAATACACCTATCAATTGTAAGACGCACCCCGCGACCCGCGGGAATGGTGCGTCACTTGTCAAACGCGAGTCAGATTTTCATATACCGTGACGCACCTGTGTCTCAACTATGACGGACCATTTTCTTACAATGACTGTGCCTTGGCCTATTTAAACGTATACAAACTGACGCACCCCATTCACCACGCTGTGACGGACCAAATGCTTCCATGACGGTACCCTGTGTCATTATTTGTTGGTAAATGACCAACCCATGACGCACCATTCCCGGGGGTCGAGGGGTGCGTCTTACAATTGATAGGTGTATAACATTGTGGAGCTTTGATTTAAAAAATTGTCGAATTTTGATATCTGAACTACAATGTTATGTTCATATGGACAAATAAACACCCTAGAAGTAGAATTAAAAAGTTTGGAAAGTTACACTGCCAATGGCAAGTTATGCATGAATAAACAATTAAATAGTTTAAATAGCGTAGGTGTACACACAGTAAGTCTGTGGGAGAAAATGGGCAGGTGAATCCAATCAACTTACAATTTTCACTTTTTTAAAGCTCTAACGTTAGATCTAAATAATCATTTTGAAATATTACAATTTTTCCAGGGCATCATTCCCATCAATTTAGACCTTATCAAAGGCAATGGTAGCATGGGGAATCATATCGCTCAGATTTTTTTTAACTGTGGTAAATGTTAGCCAATACCTTTAAAGCCAAGCCAGGTATAATTTTGGTAAATGGTAAAAAGTGAAATTCTTCACAATTACATTTTTTAGATAGATCTACACCTAACGTTAGACGTCTAACGTTATTTGCTCGCTCTGAAAGTGAAACCCTCCCTTTTTTTTTTTTAGAAGATCTACTCCATTGATGTTAGTCGTAGGTTATGTATGCTCTCCTTTAATTTAAACATGGTAATTTGTCACTATAAATAATTTTAATGTGTGGGGTGATAATAGAATACTTTGTGAAAGACTGACAACAATTTCGTCTGTAATCTAAAGTAAAACACGGACTCTGTAACGTTAGCTCAGTCTCATTCTTCCAATCCCAGCCCAGGGGAGCGGAACCTTCTTGCCACCTTGTCCTTAGGTGTAACGTTACACTTGTACAATATTTTGAGGTAATAAAATATAAAGCACAACCTGTTGATGCTTTGTATGCTTCTTACCGACTTGACTGATATGAGAGACCAGAAAAACTTTGGAACCTGGGGTTTGAAAGAACTTTCTTCGCTTTTGCAGACCCCGTCGGCGTATCAGCTGGGGTGACAAAACTGCTATCTGAGCCCGGCGAATCCCCGTAGTCATAATCATCGTATGCTAGATCCATTGTAGGAAGTTATCGTCGAGCATATTCAGCTAAAATACTGAGTGATGCGAGGACTGGATCAACTGACAAGGCAGTGAATCTTTCCCTCAATATAATCTTCTAAAAGTTCTAATAAGTTTCATATTAAAGATAAAAACTTGCCGCATCAAACACGTTACCGCTGGCCGATCACGCACGCACACCCATTTAGCGTTGCTATGCTGTCGTCTGTATGTGCGCGCTGAGCCGATATGCATTCACGTTCACATTACCGCGATTCACATAAGGGGGGCAAGCGTACTCCAGCAGCAGGGACCCTGCAAAAAACTTTCTCCGGAGAGCTAAATTCGGCCCGTCGATTCAAGCCTATTCTGTTACCAGAAATCCCATTGTCCGTTATCCACCTAATCCGTTCCCGTCAACTAAATCGATTAACTCACTTATGGACCACGTAAATATACTGTTGACTCTGTGTTGATCAGGCTGGTCGCCACCAAATTTTGTGTTAATGCACGTGAGTTATGCTCCATATGGGGCAAAAATGCAGCATCCGTGACGAAATTGATAGAGATTTTTTGTTGTACTGTTATAATAACACAATTATGATTATCAACGGAGCGTATCCCCACACACGAGAGAAACGCGCCGCTGAAGTTGCAATACCATTTCTACCTCATAATCTGCGATGTTAATTCCGTTGTACAAAATAAGGTAGGCCTTCACTCTTCGTGATTATTGAGTAGAGGGCCTTGTAATGGCTCCTTAAATTTGCTTCTCACGGGTTCATAATTGATTATTTATACATTGGAGAGTACCTTAAAATCAAGGATTCTTCCCTTTGGATATACTTTAAATTCACAGTGGAGGCTGGGAGTGGAGGTGACAGAGGCAATCAAACGGACGATATTCGCCGCATAAGTATGAGGTGAAGTGGGACAAAACTTGAAAATTTATGAATGCATAACTTTTATAACTTTTTAAAGAATTGCATGCTCATATTTCTGATGGAGGCTAGGCCTACAGATCAAATAATGGCTGTTCCATTTTATCCTTATAGTTCTAGTCTCTTTTTTTTTAAATATTACCCTGGGAGAGGAGTGCGCATCGGAAGGGGCATCCTGGACAAGGGCGTAGGCTGGGGGGGGGGTGCTGCACTGGGTGCACGTGCACCCCCCGCAGCGCCATAGGAGTTCCGCCCCTGGCAAGAAAAACGAAATTTGTACCACTTTTTCTGCTTTCAGCGCCTGATTTACTCAACTTTAGTTCCACCTCCCTATGTCACTTTAGTTCACCTTCCCCAAATGTGCGACCTCCGTGCCCAAACCAGCCTACGCTCTTGCTGGAAAAAAAAATAAATAAAATGTACATGTTGATGTCCGGGGTTGATGTGGGGTTGGTTGCACTTTGGAGAAGTCCAACACTGAGTTATTTATCCCAGTTCAACCTAATACTTACAAACTAATCAAATCGACGGTTATTTGCAAATATCTGCAAAAACTGCAAATTAGAGCATATAGAGTTCACCGTTCCAAGTTAAAAGCAAAATCCAATAAAAGTGCGATTCTTCTTCTTTTTTTTTTTTTGTTATTAAAGATTATGATAGGCCTATAGGCCTACTTATATGAGAGGAATAACGAGAACTTTTGTAATTATGAAAATTGACCCACTTATCAGGAGCGTCGATCCCCGGAGACAGGGGGCAGTCGCCCCCGATGAAAATATGGGGAGGGGCTAGTATCGTTCCCCCCCCCCAAAAAAAAAATAATAATTTTGACAACCTGGAAATTCATAAAACGTACTATACGCAAGAATATGTTTAAAAACGCTCCAATGCGCGTAATACAAACCATAAAACTAGTAGCATAATACTGAACAATTTTTTTATTTACCCCCCCCCCCTCCGAAAAAATGGATCGACGCCCCTGCCACTTGTGAGTTAGATTCATCTCAGTGGATTCCGTATAACTAAACAGACCAGAATCATTTAGCCTAATCAGAACGCCGAGGAATATTTCCCCACGAAAATTTGAACGACCGTGGATGCATGCAAGAATAGGCCTATAATATAAATGCTTGGCATAAAACAGGTGACATGTTCCATCATCCCCAATAACATAATGTACAAAAAATAATGTTGTAGCGTCACCGACCAGGCACGCCAACTGTAGATGGTAACGTGAGAACTCTTCAGATTTAAAAAGTGAAAGGTCGACATGCGCGATGAACTGCGTATCTGCTCCGGGACTTTCCCTATTTTTGGTGCAAAACATTGGTAATTTGACTGAATATGCACCTGCTCGTCAGTCACTCGGTAGGGGCCTATATGCTTTTAACAACCTACATGTATTAAATTGTAAATGACATGACGCGAGATTCGAAATCCGCATATCATTAGGCCTACAATGATAAGTATAGAATACTGGATAATTACATACTAATGAGTCCATTAGCCCCCAAATCCAAACAATATTCATGTGAGACGCGAATCAGTGAATCATTATAACATAGGTGCAAGACAGTGGCGTATCTATACGGGACAGAGGGCTCGTGCCCTGGGCAGGATTTAAAGTTGGCGCAAACAACGCACAAGAAAGAAAGAGAATGGGGAGAAAAGGAAGAAAAGGTATTATGCTTCCCTCCATCCCAGTCCACAGGTGGCCAAAGTGCTTTAGAAAAGGGGGTTTGGGGTTAAAAAATACAAATATTTTCTAAAGCTCCATCGCTCTGGTCCCTATCATCTCGTAATTTCACACTCTAATATTCGTAAATAGTGTTTTAAATGTTCAAAATTTCAAGAATTTTTTTTCGTTGTCTTGCTTGATACTCAAGTTCAATAAACTGCTTGTTGAATATTGCGTCCCAATATAGGATAAAGTGTATTAAATAGCATTTTCCAAAGGTTCAACATTAAAACAAAATGTTAAATTTTGGTTGCTATAGTTCTAAATTTATCGAAAATGTTTGTTAATCATTGCGCTTCATTTGAGGGAGTTTAGACCTATTGAATGCCATTTATCAGTCGTGTGGATTCGAAAATGTATCGCTAATTTTCATACATGTTAAATGCATAAGAAATTGCGGTTTTGGTGGTTATTTGGTTATTTTTTTTATTTTTATAGTGTTTTTAAATTGTCCATCCTGCAACTTCTGCAATCGTTTGTATTTTTATCTAATATAATTTATCTAGTTATATTTGCTTTTAGAACAAAATTATCCATCCACACATTTACAGGCAATCCAGTTTATTGATAAATTCCAAGGCGTAGGAATGTGTTGGGCACGGGAGGTGCACATCTTGAGGAGGTGAACTAAGTGACATGGGGAGGTGCAACATCTTAGGGTAGTGTAGGAATACAAAGTGAGTAATCAGGCTATTGAAAGCCATGAAAAAGTTTTACTACTAATTTCGTTTTGCTTGCCAGGTCCGGAACTCTAATGGTCTCTTGCCGGTGGGGGGGAAGTGCAAACGTTGCAACCAGTGCATCCCCCCCCCCAGCCTACGCCCTTGCTAATTTCGTATTGTCTCCACTTTTATTGCACATATTTATATAACTCTCGTCAAAATTCAATTGTGTTGTAAACGTCGTGAATACTTATTTCAATTATAATATTCAATGTCTAATTCAGTTTATATCGATTTCATTACGAGCATTATATAGGCCTATTCTCTGTCCTATTGTGCAATACTATAAACTATTTTTTAAAATCTTTTTTATTATGCATGTAACTGCTTTGTAAACTATACGTATCATGTATTAGTCTTCGGACTGTTTTGATCAGTGAATTTTATAATAAATCGAATTGAATTGAATTGAATTGAATTGATTTGATTTGAAAGACAATTTACCGCTCGGTCGGTCTGCTCCATCACATACAGTTACGCCGTCAATAAGTTTTGACCGCGGGGGGGGGGGGGTATTTTAATGTTTGCCTCGGGCGGCATAAACGCTACTAGTGCAAGAGAAACGATCCCCTTAACAGCTTCAAAACTAATTTTATTTGACAGGATATCTTTCTTTTTTCAGTTCTTCGTGTGAATGCCAAGAAAAAAATTAACATTTTGCAACGTTTTCCTTGATAACGATGACACGAGTGGCGGGTATCGATGTTTTATTTTGGTATCACGGAAAAATCGACTTCTGGTTCCGCGAGTTTCTGTTAATGGATGATGGAAAGATATTTTTGAATGATTTATTGATTATGATGTCAGTCTAGCTTTAGTTAGCAAATTGATGAGCACAGCCATTTTCTTATTTTACGAACTTAAATTGCATAAAATTGCATGTTTAGTATTGTTCAGCATTTTTTTCAATCACGTGGAAAATATGATATATCAAATATTTTAGTTGGATGAGAATTATGACAAGAACATTATGTCCATGTCATAATGCAATTTTATTGTTTGATACTGAATATCTTCCGTTGTATTTTATGTATACACGAAAACGTGCCAACGTTTGTACTAAATGATTATTTTCTATGTTTTGTTTAATTGTGCAGAAGAAAATAAATATCAATCTCAATTTCAGTTATTTCCATTACTCAAAATCGCGAAGAGAATACTTGATCTCTTGTTGTATTTGATTGCTATAGGTTGATTCTTAATTGATTGTTCTATTCTAAAACACAGGTACTGTATAAAACAAACAAGCTTATAACAATTGAAGTTATCGTTATGCAGGTGCCAAGTGATGCTCATATAATGTCAACACCTCATTAGCAACCATATCGAGGAAAAAAGATATCATCTCGGACCCGTTGTCATGGAAACCCTCTCTTTTCTTACTCCGTTTGGCCATGGACAACCATCTCACACAGCTGCTCCTTTGGGCAAATAATCTTTTCACATTTCAAATGATAAATATCCATTTTTCATTATGGGACCGTGCGGACACTCACACACAGGAAGTTTACTTGATAGTGTCAAAAAACACCTGTCGTTATCTCGATAACTTTCTTCTTGTGATGAGGAAAAATTATTTAAAGCTCTAACTTAAATTGCCAGACCTGATGAGATGATAATTATTGAAAATCCATACTGTGAAGAAAATGTACTCCAATCAAAAAGAGATATGCCTATATGTCTCTGCTTTTTTTTTACCTCTTCAAAATATACCAAGATTGTTCTCACTCTCTTAAAAGAATTACACTGTAACAAATATTGGGTAAACTATACTGGATAAATCAAAATTGGGTAAAAGTTGGGTAACCTTTTCCCAACTATTTTGCTACATGCATTTACCCAACATGTGGTAAATATTTTTTCGCCCAATATTGGGAAAACCACTGAGCGAAATGAAATTGGGAAATAATTAAGGTAAATTGTAAACACTGGGTAAAAAGTTGGTAAAATATCAAAACTGTTTTGCTTCATGCATTTACCCAACATATATTAATCTCTTTTTTACCCAATGCCGGGGGAAAACACCGATTGAATCCATTCTCGCGTATTGTGTGTAATAAACTTGTGTGCGTGCGTGTGTGTTTGGGGGTGCGTATGTTAGTGAATGTGTGTTTGTGTG
>JZLH01S0051511.1:24663-37570 GCA_001188425.1 Eucidaris tribuloides | reverse complement strand
CATGTCAAATGCTCATCTCTCTGCGAGGGTTAATTTCCGAAGTTCGTGTAGGATTTTTCCCCTGATTAATGGAGAATATACTTTACTCGCAATCTTCTTTTTCTCGTTTGTTCATTGACCCGTTTTGTCAACACATTCAATCAACACTACTGGAAACAATAAATTGATGCTGTTATTCTGTCACAATAAGTCTTCATCTATATTGGACGTATCATACAAATCCCCTTTTTACATTTAACATAGATGTTCATAAAAAAAAATGCTCTTGAAAATAGGAATACATTCAAAGATAAAGAGTTTTTTGGGGGAAGGGGGAGATAGTCATTTACATCTTTGAAGGTGTACTACATGAATTATCAAAGAGACTATAACATTGTGGAAGCCTCATTTAAAAATGTTTGAAACTAAATTTGATATCTGGCTTTAAGGATATTTCAATGAACAGATAATCCCCAGAACATAAAACTTGAGACAGGGATATGCTTACTACCAAAATATTTACAGACTCTATCGGCACATGTGAATTAATGTCATGCAGACACAAATTTTAGCAGTCTATGGGGAAACTGCAATGTGGTCGCTCATTGATTTTCACTGTTTAAATTCACTACATAGTCGTTTTGCGCTGCAATTTTTCAGGTCTTTATTTTCAGACCTTATCAGAAACACAAGTAGCATGAAGGATGATATAACTGAGATTTTTGTAAACTATGAAAACAATGTTTAGCAAATGCCTTTAAGTTCGATGAATGAATGTATTAAGTCAATTCAATGCGGGCCTATATTTTTTAATAACTGGGTTATTATAACTAGGGTAAGTTATTAGGGGAGTATGCAAGTGAGCGAGCATCCCTCCTCTCTAGAAAACATTCTGAAAACTTTTCTGAAAACTACTTTTAACAACTAAAGCAGGAAGAGTAATAAGTGCATAATTTTCTGCTATATTGTTTTCTTTCTTATAATGATTAACAATTTATTGCAGGCAACTTTCTCTTTTCCCTTGCATGCGATTCCGAAGTCATACATTTTTCTTGAAAACATAGTTGCTGAACACACGTTTTAAATGCGTATATCTTGTAAGCAAAATCGGGAGCAAAATTCTATCCATGTAACATTGCTGGTATAGGTGCATTATACGAACAATTCGCAATCCGATATTTTAGAGCTACGTGTGTTTACCACCACCTGAGGATTCCACCTCGAGTCACCTTTTGGCGTCGTTACCATGGTGACAACTTTGATTTCCAAATATCCGGGAATGGAGGTGAAAGGCCGCTAAACTTAGCTATGAATTACACCCACATCTTACTCCCCTGATGCCCCCAGTCTATATTTGGATGAGCCTCCACTTGTATATTATTCAAAGGTACGTTCATAACTGCTGGGGACATTTTGCTCTAGCTTATAATCTTTGAAAATAAATGTAACTGAAATCCTGCATTATCTCGTAAAACAAAAGTTTCTTACATGAGTGGCTTTGTGAGGTAGGCCTCAAGAAAAGATTTTAAACTTATCTGGATTTCAGAGATTTTCCTCTTTAAGTTGCAAAATAACATATCATAAATATTCCCGGATTGAGTTTTTTTTTTTATTCCTCGTATTAGTTTATCCGGATTAGTTCACTTGAACCGTTTCGAGTGTTTATTTCTTTGCATTTAAGTAGCAATCTTTCGATTATCATAGGTACTCTAGATGAACGAGTGTTATATCAATGTGAAGAAAAAAGGCCCCATGGCCACCCTCAATTTTTCATGTCATTTGGTAGTAGTCTTGTTTAACATTATAGTTTTGTGAAGTACAATAATCTTGTTCTTCACTTTATCTTATACACTTTTGTTTGAGTTACATTGTCATAATATTCCAGCATATCTTGTCTCAACTTATCAGATCAAAGTAGAGCTATTAATTTATTCTATTGTATGTGTTTGTGTGTGTGTGTGTTTATGTGTGTGCGCTCGTGTGTGTGTGTGTGTATGTGTGTGTGTGTGTGTGTGTGTGTGTGCGTGCGTGTGTGTGTGTGTGTTTGTCTGTCTGTGTGTTGTGTTTGTGTGTGTGAGTGAGTGTGTGTCTCATTTAATGGCTGAACATTTTTTTTTTTGCTTTTGCTCTGATTGATTGATTATGATAATTTGAAGTTGGATCACGCGAGATTCATGCGTCATATCAATCTTATCTAATGTACTTCAATTAAATCGGTGCACTCACAGACTTAATTCTTAGTTTCATTAATGGCAACTGTCTTTAGACTTCAAGGAAGATGTCACAGCATGTAGAGATTCATCTCGCAATTGATGTCGTGTAAGTGCATCTGACACAACCCGTATAATCACAATTGGTTAATATAATTATAGTGGAGGAATTATAGCAATATTGTAATTCCTTTGGCGGATTCGGCCATGTGACGGGTACGGCTTAATTTTGCATCAATGAAGTTCTCAAAACCAAATTCCTCTATTACGTCTATTTCTTTCATGCTCTTTCATGGTTAAAAGTGTTCACATACATAATAAATTTATATGTAGGCCCGTGTCTTAGTCAAAAATAATAATCCGATGCAATTAACAGAGCGAACACTTTAGACACAAAACAAACAAACCCATTATTTTAACCCAATGACGATTCTAATGAAACTTATACAGAGGTTGCCAAGTTGATACTTATTATATCATTACAGCCACTGGCTAACATTTACCACAGTTAAAAAAATGTGAGCTACATAATCCTCCACGCTCCAAATGTCTTTGACAAGGTCTAAAAATAAAGCCCTGAAAAAAAGTATATTTCAAAATGATTATTTAGTGCTTTAAAAAAGTGAAAATCGTAAGTTGACCTGATTCACCTGACCATTTCCTCCCATAGACTTACTGTGTGTAGATCTAGGCTATTTTCAGTCGCCCCAAGTATTAATTGTTTATTCATTCATATCTTGCCATTGACAGCATGACTTTCCAAACTTTTGTATTCTAGGGTGTTGATTTGTCCATTTGAACACTACTGTTTAGCTCAGATATCGAAGTTTGACAATTTTTTAAATTGAAGATCCACAATGTTAGCCTATCACTTTAATAATGATCCGGAAAACAAATCAAAACTCACCTGTTGATGTCTCGTGTATTATTTTCTCCCTGTTTTATTGGTCATTACAATTCCAAAAGTTGGCTGAAATGATATCCAGTTATGAACATGAAAGTCATACAATATCAGCGTCCAATTTCGTATAACGACACACTCGTCGCAAAGAAATGCGCCTCCGTTTCGTATTTCAGCTGTTCTCGGTTCAGTGATAAACAGGCTAAACGTTAATAGTTTTCCAACTCGATCGACAATGGTCAGCTCTAATCAAATAATCCCGTTTTCCTTCGGGTGACCCATTTTGGTCCGTCTATAACTCGATACAAACAGCAACAAAAGATGTTACGGAGCAACGGACTAGGGCTATAGAATCCAGGCCGAACTGAGACAACATGAAGGGTTTCTTTCAAGGGGACAGCAGACGAAGCCTAAAATCTGTATTTTACCCCCAGATAGAGCACAGAGTGTTTGTTGGAACTCTGGAAACCTGAGCCATACAATGAGTCTAACGGATTTGTCGACTTTCAAGTGGCTGCTTAGGAGCAGAATCTGGATTAAATACATATTGACTTTCCCCCATTTTGGTAGAAATTCGAGGTCTGCACTTCATAAGACGAAACTTTTTACTTTCTTTTTTAATCTTTCATTTTCTTTCTTTCTATCTTTCTTTCTTTTCAATCTTTTTATTTCTCATCTTTTTTCTTTCTTTCTTTCTTCCTTCCTTCCTTTCTTTCTTTCTTTCCTTTTTCTTTCTTTCTTCCCTTTTCTTTCTTTTCTTAACTTTCCCGTCATTCTTTCTCTCATTTCATTTAATTCAGCATAAGTAATTTACTTGTATGAAAGAATAAATTGAAGTTTGTAGTTCTCAATGTTTAAACCATGTATATTTTTTTTTTATGCCTGTGAATATTTATTGGGGAGATTTGCATGTGTTTGTGTATATCTTCGTATATCATGTGTATAATATCTGTGTGTGTGTCTCTCTTGCTATTTTGTATCCTCCCAGCGTATCTGCCATCAAAGTCAATCAATCAGAATCAATTAAAATAAAGAATATGATTATGCTTATTATGAAAAGAACGTGTAATACTGCCATGAAAAGGATATTGTAACAAAGTTTTTCAAATGAATTCATGTATGATATATTTCTATACGAATAACCATGAAGAAGAACGAGAGAACGAGGAGGACGAGGTGGAGGAGAAGGACGACGAGAAGGAGAACATGAGGAAATTAGGAGAAGGAAGATACGAGATACTGATCTGAGAGAATATCGTTGTTACGTGACTTTTAATGGTCTCCAGAGTATCGCGGGTGTCTGTTTTCACAAATGATTATCACGCCACCATCGGTAAATGTTTACACATTCGGAAAGTATTGCTCGAGGAAGGCGCAGGGCCTTACGACCTTGCTAGTGGGTTGTTTGATGCTATAATAGACACCTGACACATTTTGCACTTACAACCGAGGTTCACACGTGCACTATTTGAATTGTTATCCACCCCCTTAGGATAACATACGAGGGTGCCCGAAAAGTCCTTTCTCCTTTGGCGAGGAAATACAGAAAGGGAGAAACCACCATTAGAGACACCGCCATTTTTACTTGATAATCCCCCATGCAGTGACGTACTTTTGGGAATCAGACACGAATGAGCCGCATCATTTGTTTGGGTGTGGGGGTGTGGGGGGGGGGGGGTCGGAAACGGACATACACACACAAATTAATCAATATATACCATAATTAAATTTCATTTGGGGAGGGGGTTGTTGTTGTTGTTGTTGTTGTTATTTTTGTTGTTTGTTTGTGTTCAATCCATCATTCAAACAATATCATTAACTTCATACATCATAATACAACTTAACTTTCCAAAAATGTTTTGATTAACAACCAAAATTCCCGCCATTTTATTAATAAAATAGGGGTGGCCGCCCACCCTTCACCCATTGTGGTGCCGCCCCTGTCTCTACTTCAGGACAAGAAATATCGTTCCCCCTATTCTTGTTGATTTTGCTAGAAAAAACATGGCGGGCAAATAATGCTTTTTGTCGTCGTCAGCCCCCTGCCCCCGCTTGTCAGACGCTGTTTGGGCTTTCATTTCGGCTGGTAAAAAAAATTCTTCGGCAGGCAAAATTTCCCCCTATGGATTTCGCCCCTGTTAAAATCTTACCCTGGCGCCGCCCCTGAGTGAAGCTCATTTCAACTTAGTGATAATATGTTCTGCATGGGTAATTGATCATTATTTGTAAGAAATATGCACTTTAAAACAGGGCTGCGCAAAGAAATAACCATATTCCAAACTTTTGTCCAGGACTGTATCTTGATAATTTGCAAAAATTAGACGGAAAAGTATACATTATATCAATCAAAATCAAACCTGTATATTTTGGAAGATTTCGTAACAAATATTTTCGAGCAGCTTTAACTGAAGACAGAAGTACGCATAAAAATAAATAATGTAAAATCATATTCACAACTTTTGATGGACGTTGGACATTATGTATGGAACAGTGAGGGAAAACGATAAGGTAAGGCATAATTTAATGTTGTATGTTACTTAATTTTTCTATTATTGAAACTAAACACAGCGCATGGTTTATACTAGATGCACACGCAAATTATTCAGAAAATTGATCAATTAACTCAACGATAAAAGAATTTATTCCAATGCCCAGTCAGTACAGACAAACAATAAATTAGAAATTACTATTTATGTACATTTATCTATGTATTCAAACATCCATTTGTTTATCTATTTTCAATCTTTTTTTATTTATTTATCTTTTTATTTATTTTGGTTAATCACTTATCATTTTCTTATCCCACAGGCTGATACCAATCTTACAAATAACCCAGTTCTTGTTTCAACTCTTCAAGAACCAACGACCGGCGATGGCAAACACGGTAACGATGACACGGGTTATACCGCCTCACATCGAAAGCGAGTTACCGTTGACCCAGTTGTCTTTCATGGTAGATTATTGAATGCCATTGGTTCAGCGAAACGTTACGTTACTGACATGTTCCATACCATGGAACATACTGGCGATATATCACGTGACGGAGATGATCTCGTGCGTGATGCCGATGACGTAACCCTGGTCAACGATGACGACGATTACCCAACAAGTGCCCCGGATCGTCCACTAGGCACTGCTGGTGCCTGATAATGCCTCGGCAGAGGGACTGGACACAGGTGATCTTCCATGAGGCTACAAGATATAACCAACAACCGGTGGACAGAATGTCCCGGTTAACTGCTGATCTACCCAAGGGTACCATATACGATCACCAGGTGATGCCATCGGCCGTACCACCGCGAATGAGAACCCATCATCACCCGATGAATCCATGCGTGCCATTGATGAAGTTCAGAGTATCATGACGACCGACCAGGCGATAACTAGCCAAGTTAGTTGATCCTGGTTTAATTAATAAAGGTAAAGGTAAAGGTGAGGGTTTATCGTCTTGTACCACTGTAGAACCGTGCTCACACGACGTCACATATTACCCCCTGATCATTGGACCCATATCAAGCCTGCACATTATTGTGCGCCATCTCCACTCCCTGGGGAGTATTCCTAGAATAGAAATCTAATGCAAAATTTTAAAGAGGCCGACGACTTGAAGGTCCAAAAAAAGTTTTCATTCTGCAGGGCCATGCTTCATAAAAGTTGACATCATATCAATTTGCCATTCTATACTCAAATTTTTGTAAAAAAAAAAAAAAAAAACTACCAAGGATCTGATTGGCTATGAAGCACTGTTACTATGTGGTTGCCAGTAGAATGGCAAGTTGACATGATGTCAACTTTTATGAAACAGGGCTAGAAGAAACGACATTGGTCGACCCAGGGGTTTTATTGTACTTTCTTCCTTTCAGAGTGTGGATGATTACAAAGTTTCATCAGAGTAAGTTTCGTGTGTAACAACTGTAAATAAGAAATTATATGTACTGTTGAATTTGGCCTTCTGTAATAATGTCTGAAAATTAGTTCATTTAAAACCTTTGAAGAACAAGAGCACACAAGTACATTTTACTGTCGGGAAAAAAAAGGTTGCGGTACATGCATGCACGTAATGAAACTGTACGTTCAGGTCAGAGTGCTCTGGCCGTCGCGACTGGAGAATGAGGAAGAGCTAGAAAAAGTGTAATATTTTACTTGTAGGTAGGTGGTCAATATCATTTCAAATCTATACCATACTAACAACCCCAATGTGATTTGTTACTACAGTTTGTATCACCTATTCTGATGTATTTCTCCGCAATGAATCTGAAAGTCTTTGATGCAACTGTTAGCCCCGGGCTTGTATAGCTGCCAAATAGTGTCATTTCTTGTAGTAAATCATACTGAATTTGCTTCTACAATTAACGAGATTAAACAAGTATTGAGAATACTTTTATACGAAACAATACTGTAAATACAATTTGCGGGAAATATTGTAAGATTTAATGTTTTATTCCAGTATTGCCAGAAGCGTGACCAATCTCAAGCGGCCGGTTTATCCCAATCAATACAAGACGGATATCTGAAGGCAATTGAGGTGGAACTGACGTGGGGGCGCTATGCTATCGTGCCATAGAGATAGATGTTCTTAAGTATCATATCTCTATGTATCGTGCTTGAAATAGTCAATAGGGGACCGCCAATCAGAGTCACTGACACTACGCCAGCGTGGAGGATGGTTGGAGCGATGTTCGTTGGGTGGATCAAAATCGATCAATGATCTTATGAAGAGAAAATCAACAGATAATGAATTACATTTTCAGAAGTCAAGTAAATGAAAATTGTTTCTGTATAATCTCTGAGACATGTCTTAACAATGTAAATAATTGATCTCCACTCTTACTGGTGCGAAACGTTTACAAAATGATTTTGAGGCAGAGGGCCATTGTGGGACATGACAAAATTTATTCCCGCACCAAAAAAGAATGTATCATATTTCTTTTACGCTCAGATAACATTACTGGTGTTTCCAGTTGAGTTTGAACAACGTAGTGATAATAGTTACATCTCAGAGTTACAAATCGTAGAGTCAAGTTGATAACGTTCAAGTTTTCCACATTATTAGACTGTGTGTCGCCATTAGTTATTCTCCTTTCATATGTACGCACTTAGTTTGTCAGGCCGGTTGACTACAATTAACATCCAGGTTACATGTATCTAAGGTCAAGGTTATGCCAAATGATGGTCATTGTCATGGCAACGTCGTGATGTTCAACCAGGTATTTGAGAACACATTGATAGCATCCTTTGAAGAAAATATTATTTAGATGTATATGTGTCTCATTTTAAAGCTGTCCATTAATTGCAATCAATCTAACCCTTGTCAAGCTTAATCATTAACCCGTTAACTACGAGAACCGGATGTGACCTTTGTAACCCCAGAGGAATTAAACAAAATCTCTGAGGCAACGGATTAAGGACTAAAATAAAGTGCACCAGAAATATTACTTTCAATTAATAGGTAAAATTTGACAATTGTAGTTCAAAGTAAACTGTCTGATATTATTGATATACATGTAAGTTATGGTAAGCGTAACCAAGTGGGACACAGGGGTGGTGGGGTGGGTCAATGAATTGGAGATGAAACGCTACCAGAAGGACCGCTGTCCTTTTTAAAAGTTTTTTAAAGTAACTTTTAAATTACCTTTTAAATTACGGTGACTACACTAAAAAAAAAACCCTGTATGTTGGCAAGAATGCACCCACATGAACCCACTGCTTCCAACATAAATAAATATTCTACCCCCTCCATTGTGTCAATTGGTAATATCGTATTACATTATATTACTTTTCATAGATGCAATGATTTGCATCTACCGTTTATATGTCCCGACAAACTTACTTAGGCCTACTTATACATTCATTACGGTTGCCCGTTACATCCAAGTTTAAACTTATAACGGCAACCACTGCATTTTCTACTCCGATGTTTGTCTCGTTTTCATATAATGCTATCTTATGATATTGTTAATTCATATTTAATTCATATTCATTTATGTTTAATTCATATTGATTTAGATAACACACTGAATCAATTACAAATCATTGTTATTATATTTGTTGTTTGCATTATAGAAATAAATCAAATTAAATCAATTATATTACTAGATCAGAAAAATGGCTACCACTGTGTTATCAAAAGAAAATACAATCGAATACAATTTGTAATGTTAATTTATTTTGTTTAGTTACTTTGTTATGTTTATTTTGTATTATCATCATTGTTATGTAAATACGCATTCTATCATATTAATAATAATAATAATAATAATAATAATATCTTTTATTTACCCAGGGTAGCCACTTCAGTCAAATAGACTGTTCTTCCAGCGGGCCCTGCATAACATAAATGCTATTATTATTATTATTATTATGTTCAATTATTGAAAAAAAAATGTTATTTGTTTGAATTGTTAACTCTTTGAAAATGCAGAAATCAAATCAAATCAAAAAGAGAAAAGAGAAAAGTAAAAGAAAATGCACTTTCAAATACATTTTGCTATCAATTTGTACACATGTTCAGAGGCTAGAAATGACTTGTGTCAAATCACTAAACATCGGTATCCAATTTCTAAACACCAAGTGTCAATAATCTAAACATACATGTAGCAGTCTCTTTACACATCTTTGCTATCTCGTTCTTAAAGGGAGAAGGCGCCAGCAACTAACAGGCATAAGTAAAGAAAATATTTGTCAACCCGATATAAAATTATGTGCCAATTTTGTAGTCTGCACATATTGTACTAGTGAACCAGCATAAGCTGTCCGAAACTTTGTGTTCTAGGTGTTTATTTGTCCATTCAAACACTGTCAGATATGTCAGATAGCAAAGTTGACGATTTTTTAAATCCGCACCTGTTTGACTCCTGACGGGGGGTCCCACACGTGTTAATATAGTGTTTTAATCTTAATCAACTCGGCCTGACAAACAATCAAGACATTGTAAACGGAAGTGGTATTATCGAAAGGAGAATAACTAATGCGACACACGTCTAATATGTGGAAAACTTGAAACGTTATCAACTTGAGTCTCTAACGATTGTAACTCGAATGTCAAGCTATTATCACTTCACTACGTTGTCAAACTCAACTGGAAACACGCAGTAATGTTTATCTGAGCGTAAAAGAAAATATAACATTTTTTTGTGTCCGGGAATAAATTTCGTTGTCGCGATGCCTGCCAAAATCATTTTGTAAACGTTTCGCACCAGGTAAGAGTGGAGATCAAATTATTTACATTGTTAAGCCACATCCAGAAATTATAACAGAAAACAATTTCATTTACTCCGACTTCTCGAAAATGTAATTCATTATCTGTTGATTTTCTCTTCATCAAGATCAAATTGATCGTTGAATCACCCAACGATAACATCGCTCAACATCCTCCAACTGCTGGCAGTAGTGTCAGTGACTCTGATTGGCGGTCGCCCTATTGACTAATTTCAAGGCGATACATTAGAGATATGATACTTAAGAACATCTACTCCTAATGGACGATAGAAGCGGCCCCCACGTCAATTCACCACTCAATTGCCTTCAGATTCTCGTCTGTATGATGGGATAAACCGGCCGCTTGAGATTGTCAGCTCTGGCAATACTGGAATAAAACATTAAATCTTACAATATTTCCGTCAAATTGATTTACATATTGTTTCGTATAAAAGTCATTTCAAATACTTGTTTAATCCTCGTGTAATGAGAAGCAAATTCAAGTAATGATTTACTACAAGAAATAACACTATTTGGCAGCTATATCAAGCGCCGGGCTAACAGTTGCATCTTAAAGACTTTCAGATTCATTGCGGAGAATATACACTCATGAATAGGTGATACAAACTTGTAAGTAACAAATCACATTGGTTGCTTTAGTATGTATAGATTTGAAATGATATTGAGCCCACCTAACCTACAATGTAAAATATTACAGCTTTTCAGGCTCTTCTACACTTCCAGTCCGCGACGGCGCCAGAGCGCTCTGACTGAAGGTACCAGTTTCATTACGTGCATGTCATGTACCGGCAACCTTTTTTTTCCCAGACAGTAAAATGTAGCTTGTGTGCTGCTGTGTTCTTCAAAAGTTTAAATGAAACTAAGTTCAGACATTAATTACAGAAGGCAAATTCAACAGATACATATAATCTTCTTATTTATCAGCTTTTACAACGAAACATTATACCTCTGATAAACTTTGTAGATGCATCACACATCTGAAGAAGAAAGTACAATAAAACACCTGGGTCGACCAATGTCGTTTCTTTTCTAGCCTGTTATAAAAGTTGACATCATGTCAACTTGCCATTTATCTCGGCAACGCAACAATAGTAACCAGTTGTTCAATAATCCAATCAGATCCTTGGATGTGTTTTTTTTTTTTTTTTTACAAAATGAGTATAAGAATGAAATGATATGATGTAAACTTTTATGAAGCATGGCCCTGCAGAAGAGAAAACTTTTTTTGGACCTTCAAGTCGTCGGCCTCTTAAAATTTTGCATTAGATCTCTATTCTAGGAATACTCCGCCAGCCTCGCCAGGGAGGAGATGCGCACAATAATGTTGCAGGCTTGATTATGGGTCAATGATCAGGGGTACATCATGTTGACGTCGTGTGAGCACGTTCAGACAGTGGTACACGGTCAACATAAACCTCACCTTTACTTTACTTTATAATTAAAAACCAGGATCAACTAAACTTGGCTAGTTATCGCTGTCGGGTCGCTCATGATATCTGATATTCATCCAATGGCCAGCAATGATTGCCATCGGTGATGAATGGTTCTCATATCGCGGCATGGTACGGCCGATCATCACGCTGGTGATCGTATAATGGTACCCTTGGGTAGATCAGCAGTTTAATCGGGAACATTCTGTCACCCGGTTGTTGGTTATATTTGTAGCCTCATGGAACTCACCTGTGTCACAGTCCCTACTGCCCAGCATTATCAGCACACAGTGCTAGCGGACGATCCGGGGCTACTTGTTGGGTAATTGTCGTCATCGTTGTACAGGGTTACGTGTCGGCATCACACACGAGATCATCTCCGTCACGTGATATATCTGCCAGTATGTTCCATTGGTATGAAAGTCAGTAACGCTCACGTTCGCTGCACCAATGGCATTCCATATATATCTACCATGAAAGACAACTGCATGGGTCAACGTGTACCGATCTCGATACGAAGAGATGGTCTATGTCGTCATATACCATGTGTGTCGCGCATCGTTGCCGTTTCAGAATCTGAAGCAAGGAGTGGGTTTTTGTAAGAATTGTATCAGTCTATGAGATATAAAAATGAATTAATGATCAACCAAAAAACAAAAAGATAAATGAAATAAATAAATGAATGACTGGAAAACAAATAAAATGAATAAATACAAATAATAATAATTTACATAAATTTTAATTTCTAAATTTATTCGTTTCTCTGTACTGAGAGAGCATTGGAATAGTTCTTTTTCGCTTTGGCTTAAATTGATCAAATTTCGAATAATATGCTGTGGCATGTTATTACGCCATAAAACCGATGTGAATGTCTTAGTTTTCCAATATTAGAATAATTAAGTAATCATGCAACATTAAATTATGCCTTACCTCTATGCTTTTCCCTCACTGTTCCATACATCATGTCCAAGCATCCCATCAAAGTGTGAATATCATTTTAGCATAATTTATGTTTAGCATATTGTACAAAAATGTGCAAAAGTAGTAGCCAATGGAACTTAGCACAACGACAATAAAACGAAAGGCATAAAGAACGTCTCTAGCTCAAAAAGACATAAGACTACTTAACGATTGAAATAATTCAGTGTTCAGGGCAGATCACAAGAATT